>CAKAKR010036971.1:0-47521 GCA_916700685.1 Adelosebastes latens
TTCATCTTTTAACAAACATATTTTGTGTGGTTGATAATAATAATTATTATAATAATGAACGTTATTTATATAACACCTATCAAAATGAGTGCTCATTATGTGCTTTACAAGGCGGACATAAAAATAATAAAGGATAGAATCCAATGCCAGATACACGCACATTTCCACATAGATTTACAAACAAATATAAATAAATCCCAACGTGGTCTGAAAACTACAAGTGGCCCACAGATCGGAACTTTTTCTGTGACTTCCTGTTAATTCCGTTAAGGCTGCTCGAAACGACTGGAAACTGTCTGACTTGACCGCAGCTTTTTGTCACTGCCCCCTGCTGCTGCCGCCTGATCTCGTCTACTTTCCAGGCGAGGCGCAGTTCATCTCGAACGAGCCTAATGTATCTCCCCTCTGTGACACAACCTCTCATGAAATCACAGTACCCACAAGTCTCCCCTTTACAGACATGCCCACTTTATGATAATCACATGCAGTTTGGGGTAAAAACTATGAGTGAGATGATGCACAAACCACTGTAAAAAAATAAAGCTAGTGGTTTGAGATACATCATTAAATTATCAGGCAAAAAAACATTCTCTGATTTCAGCTTCTTAAATTTGACAATAGAACATGCAAACTGAACCCGCTACAACCTCTGAAAGACAGAATAGCGGCTGGGCCCGCCACCAGGCCGTCTGAGTTTTAAGGGGTTAAAAAGATCTCTAACTCTGATGCATGTATGCAAAAAGAGCCGCAAATCAACATTAAAGGTCCCGTATTATAAAAAAGTGAGATTTTCATGTTTTTTTTTTATTATAAAGCAAGCTTAAGTCCTATAGAAATACTGTGAAAGTATTGAAACGCTCAATCCACAGGGAAATACACACAGCCCGTATTCAGAAACTCAGCATTTGAAACAAGCTGTCAGGATTTCTGTCCATTTGTGATGTCACAAATGTACAATATTTAGACCCCTTTACACAGATTTAAACGTAAACATTCTAAATGTGTCCCAGTTTATTCCTGGTTGCAGTGTATGTGAATTTCATCAGCTGACAGGAAGCACACATGGACCCAAGCTGTTGCCTATAGTGACGCAATTCTGTTGCAATTTCGTCGCAATTCCGTCGAAATGCGCTAAAACGGAGCGTTTCAGACAGAGGGTAAATACAGGCATATTCAGGCCGACAGTATGATGAAAAAATAAAAAAAAATTTAACATTACAGCATGTAAACAAGTTCTGATAGAAACAAAAATTACAAGTATGATCCTGAAAATGAGCATAATATGGGACCTTTAAAGGGGATGAAAAGGACCAAAAATAATCATGCTGGAATTGTCCTTTAATATCTTATTTGTCTGCTTTGTTTGTGAAGAAAAATAAAGAGCACCAAACAAGCTCGCCTTTAATGTTACCATCTGCACACGAGCCAGGCGCGTAATGTCCAAATAGGGTATCAAGTGACAGTGAAAGTAATTAAGAAAAGCTCTGAATCATCATCATGAAACAGGTAATTGTCATTGAGCTTATAAGACGCTTCCTTTCCAAAGTCACACTGTTACATCGTGACAGTAACATTGTTTACTAAATAAGTTGTTGTGCATCATTAGGCAAGAACACAATGCAACATAATGGCAGCCATTTCAGAAGTGACACCAACATTAGGACTTAATTTATCACAATAAAGTCGCTCGGTCACAAGTGTTACATCGTTCTGCCTCACTGAGCAGATGGTTAAAAAAAAAAAATGAAGCATCTCCGTGAACACGCAGGAGTCTCCACAAAACTGCAGTATGTGATCTTACTGAAGGGCTCACATTGACCCAATGTAAGTTAGTAGCTGAGTCATATTATAAAAAAAGAATTCTATCACAAAGCAGTCAAATTATCTCCCATCGTCGCTGTCATTTCATTATAATTTCATCCAATTCTGCTCTCCAAAAAGGTCAAAATGATTTCAACAGGTACTGAGGCAGTAGCACACAAATACAAAAACACTCCCAGTGAGTCTTTTTAATTCTCAAACTCTGCATGGAAAGATGAAAGGATGCCTTTTAGTCTGTGGGAGATCAACAAATCTGCCTTCAGGCAACTAACATGGGTGATTAATTATTATAATAATAACTCACTGCTGTAGAAGAGCAGAGCCACGAGGTGTAAAATTAACTCCTATTGTACTATAGACATTATAGTAGAGTCATTTTTCAGGTGATGCTGCCTCTCAATGAATGTTAAGTATGAAATTAATATTAAAATATTAAGTGAAGGCCAGAAATGTTGGTCATTACATTAAATAATATTAAAATTATATCATTGTAAATTCAATATCGTTGGGTTTTTCAACTGTTGATCGAACAAAACAAGAATTTTTTTAACTTTAGATGAGTGCTTTTCACTATTGTCCTATTTTTTATGTGGATAACGTACAGCGAGCTGGTCATTGTTGTGAAATAAACCCTGACCACTAGTTACTTAAGAAATCAATAATTTGACACAAAAATGGTCCTCCAGAGTGCGACATCAGAACTGCGTCTATAGCAACGGTCTGTTATAGAGAAATAACGGACCAGAGAATGCCGTGATTGACCAATCAGAATCGAGTATTCAACAAAGCTGTGCAATAAAAGACAATTAATTAATAATTTCAGAAAAATATTGCAGACTTGAATACCAAACATATATGATCTTTACATTTGGCTGTCAATGAATGACTCATTTACTAAACCATTACATTTCATTGCATCACACTGTTACTGCACCTCTAAAGGATTTACATCCACGTCCTTTACATTAGTCCCCTCTTGGATTTACTTTGCATGAGCTCTTACAGAAACAACAACACATCAGTTCAATGGATGACCTTGAGCTTCTTGTAAAATTCCTCTTTTGTGGCTTTTTTGTGTTTCCTATTAAATACCAATATTATCTAATCAACACTCAGCCGTGTTACCAAATGTTGAAGGGCAGATTTAATGAGATGAAGCCCCATACTGTTCCCATTAAAAAGCCATCATTGTTATTAAAATTTGGACATTTCTGACCTTCATCTGACATCAGACACACAGCAAATTACATTAGATTATAATACAGAGGAGGACCTAGTGACAAGACTGATCTTTTTAGGCCACACCGCAATGCAAAGGCTTAAAATGTCAAGCTTTTGTTTTCATTTGACAGAACTGACTTTCCTCATCCAAATCGAAAAATCTAAGCATAGAGGGTATTGTATGCCGTACAGATTGTAAAGCCCCTTGAAGCAAATTTATTATATTAAAACATATAAATACAATTGACATGACTTGACAGAAAAATCTTTTTTGTCTACATAAGAACATTTACAGTTATAACTTGGTGTCTAATCATAAAGGAAATCAGTGATATCACCCATCTCAAAAGGAAAAATAAGCCAAAGTACAGAAACACAAACAATACTTTAAAACACATATTGGTGTATTTGTATGTGTGGTGAGCAGACAATGAGGCCAGTAGGAAACAGTGTGTGAAAGAATTTTAATAGCCACCAGCTAGTGACAGAGACAATCCGAGAAGCAATCTGAGATCTGAAAAGTAAAAGTAACGAGAAGTGACGTGTGGCTTCTTCTGAAAGAAAAAAGGCAAAGTCGGTGGATGAGAGCAGATATCAGAACGTTACAGACACACAGAACAATCTCTCTCAAGGATAAAAACCTTTTTTTAAAAGACCTAACTAATCATGAATTCATTCTTGAATGTCTACACATGGACGAACTCTTATAGCGAAGTCAATTTCTGTGAGATTCTCCTATGAAACAAAAAAGCTTTCAGCAGACTCTCTACCATCAGATCTAATATATCTGGTTAGTACTACAAATTGGGTTTTATCTTCATAGTTTTATTCTTTATTGATATCGCCGCGCTCGCTGAGATCTGGGAACATTGCTAGAAGTAATTAAAGCTAGAGTTGGTAATAGTCAAAAACATGTTTGCAGTCAGTACAGGATACGTGGAGTACAAAATGGCACGCAGAAATCAAGAAAGGGGTTGTTATTGCACACTAAATGCTTTGCGCATTATCATGGCATTCATGCTCCGTTTGAAACGATGCCCTGCCTGTAGGACGGAGAAGTCGCTTGCTACCGGCCACCTCCAACAAGAAGTCGACTAACATGAACTCAATGTCAGGACGAATGAGTGAAGTGAAACGAAATAGCGATTCAGTCTGACTATGAGGCCGGTAATAGACAATGGAATTATCCTTTAAGTAACGCAACAATGCTCTCAGTCCATTATTTTTAATGGAACTCACCCATTCATCACCGTAGACCCACCCACCTCCTCTTTACTGCCATATTAACTCCCAGTATCAACACCGAGCCAAGTGCATGAACATTTTTTGAAGGGCAGGTTGGAGCAGTCGTGGGGTTTCCCAGCCTCGCACTTTCAAAGACAGAACGCTCTGATTCTCCCCCCGTCAGGAAGTATAGCGCGTGGTGATTTATGACTCTCCGCGCCGAGCGAGAGCGGGTAGATGGGATTTCATTCCGGCGAGCTGTATGGCGTCTGCCTTTAAACTAATTTCTGCATACCGAGGTACTTTCACTACCTGCGCTTGTGTCATTTTTCTTAATGACTGTTAAGGGGAGGCTGGGTGAGCAAGGCAAACAGGCGCCGCTCCGCCACAGGAGCCACCGAGCAGAATATAATTAAGATGAGGGGAGAGGAAGGGTCGGGCGAAAGACCTCGGTAGGTAACTGAATATTCATCGCAATCACACTAAACAGCTCGATGATTAATTGCTTGGCTGGGGTGATTAAAATATGTCTGACTTAGTGGAAAATTCAGAACTTAGTGAAAGGTGGCTAAATCGAGTTTCCCTTGATTAGCAAATGACAGCCCTTTGTTCTCGCTGAGAGAGACAGCTGGAGCTCTGAAGGTTTGGATACTTGAGAGAAATAATTTTGCTCCGCTGAAAGAAGAAAATAAATGATCCTTCCGTCTCCCTTTTTATCATCACAAGGCCCGATCTCGGTAAGCCGCAATCTATAATTGACCTCGGGATATGTGATCAGAGCGGCTGAACGCAGGGATAGCCTGTCTTCTGCTGCCTGATTGCCCCGGGCGTCGCGGCTCGGCCCAGTTGCGCAGCCAACCAACCTGTGGTTCTGACCCACTTTCTGGCCTCATCAGTCATCCTGAGAGTCCCGGAGACTCTGATTCATTTCCTATGAATCCCATTTATTCCTCCCAGGCCGTTATGTCATCATTACAGACTTACCTGCTCCATCGTGCTGGAAGCAGGCTGCCATTTGAATATTTCATTATGGCACGATAATACTTTAAATATGCCATTGGATATGATTTATACAGGTCATGCATGGTGCTCAAATATTTTTCTAACCCGATGTCTCTGCCAGGAATCAGACTTTCTTCACAAATACAGAAAAAAAACACCTCACGTGTCCCATATATCACGCAGCAATAACAACAAGGGACTCTGACACAAATGGCCCGCTCTTTATATTAGTATCTCTTTCACACAGGCAGCAAATTACAAGCACCCGCAGGAATATATTTCCTCCTTGACTCCGAATGGGAGAACCTGTGTTAATTTTCTTCCTCTCCAAATTGATTAGTGGATCAGGGGGCTAATTCAGCCCTTGAGGAGCGACGCGCAGACACAGTCTCCCTGCGAGCCCCAGAAGAAGTCATCCATAAACCACAAGTGTCAGCCCTGTTGCTCGCTAACTCCCCATCACCCACCGGCGAGCCCCACAATTGCATTCACGCTGCCTGTTGCTAAGGTGCTGTGCGCATTCTCTCCTCGGTAATTAAAAGTAATTGGATGGTGAGGCCTGCTTGAAGAGGTGGAGAGGGGCTGTGGTCGTAGCGATCCGACCGGACTCCATCTGGCATCATGGCAACAAAGGAGAGTCATCAGCTTACTTAATGACACGATTTGGCAGATTCAAAAGACAGACGACTGATGTCAAAAGCCATCACTTGTGAGCGCCTGGTTAAGTGAGCTTTGAGCACAAGCAATACTCTGCTTGACTTTGTTTGAGAAGACTTTATTTGTGTTTTAGAAATGTCTTAATTTTATTTTTCACACATACAATGTGTGTAAGTATACTTACGGGACTTACACACACTGTACTTGTAATAATAACTGTACAGTATGTAAATTATGAAGTACGTTCAAACAAATATGAAACTATAAAAGTGAATTTTGTGGAGCGCAGATCTCCGACAGGTGTGTCTGCAACAACTGCTGTAATGTTTGATTGAATGAATACAAACCACAATTGTCTAACCCCCCCGGTCTAGACCGCAAGTGTCTACTTTCTTTCAGCAATACTTGCATAAACGCGAGGTCGATGCCCGATAAAAAGACTCTGAATAAATATATTTATCCACATTTTGGCAACTAGATTGTGCTGCTCTCTCTGTTCAGAGACTGGTTTGTAATCCCACAGACTCTCCCTTCACTTTTGCTCAGCAGCTGGGAAGCAAGACGCGGGAACTTCTTAGTTATTGAGGAGCATTTTTGCAGTGTTTATTCATGGGCAAACGGTAACCTTGACTGTACATTTACTGCCACTTGACAACTTCACTGTTAAGCTTTCACTCTGCCCTGAGTGCCAGCCACTGTCTCTTTCTCTCTCTACGCACTAGCCCTATTGAGCCACAATCATATGCATCAGTGTTGATGGAAAAAATAGATCATGAATATGAGGCTTAGGCATGCAAATCAACAGAGGAGTAATTCCAAACTGAAGCAGTTGTTGACCTAATGGCCACTTAAGAGTAGTGAGGAGTCAGCCGTCATTGACGGCATAAAACAGTCAATAAAATGTGTTTTCAAAAAGTGTGAATCACCGCATCCTCGAGAGGTCCTTGAGCTTACAGTCATAAATGAGCACAAAACATATTAGTCTGATGGGCCCAGCAGTATGCGAGATTAGCCGACGACAGACACAGAGATGCACACACACACGCACACAACCAAATACATAATCTCCTGGTGGAGTTAATAATCTAAACAAGCCATAATGCATGCATACTTTATTTTTGGGGGATTGGCATTTTTCAATGCCCTGGTATCATTTCCTAATAGTACAAAATGTACTGTAAAAATACAATAGATAAATAAAATGAGCTGCTGATTATCCTTGACAACAAATTGTGTGAAAAGTATAATTCTTCAACATATCAAGCTAGCTTTGTAAGTAATAACGCTAACCACAAGGCCGCATTAAAGCACCATGGGCCTCGGGGCTAAGACGTTTTCAAGGCTCTCCCCCCTACTCCCCATCATGACTAAACTATTACCCCGTCCAACCTGCACAAACATCAGCCACGTTCAATTATCAACAATATAATACTTAATAATAATAACTTAATTTTATGACTGTTGCGGCACCAAATGCAAGTCATATAATCATTATAAAACCATAGTAAAGCATACAATATCCATCTCTCTCACACATAATGCACGCATAGTCACGCTGACACACACACACAGTCGGAAGTACCACACAAAGTCGAGCATGATTTTTTTTTTCTACCTGTGAATTTTATTTTTCCTCCCCGAGCCTTGTGGGCCCTTTAATGTTGACGGGCTCGTGCATTAAAACAGCTGTGGTGATAAGCTAGTAAATTCACACAGCTGTTGCTACTTCATGTAACATTACACACTGGAAGACCAGCGATTTCCAAGTCGTGGCCCAATGTCACAGGTACTCGAACTGTCTCCTTTTGCGCCCCGTTTGCATCACCAGGTATCCCATCATGCCATATAGTTGCTCACTTATCATTACCACTGAAGGGTGGCAAACTGTTCTGTGCCTCATGAAATCACATCTGTCTTGCTACTTGCCTCCAGTGAAGGTATTAACACAAGGAGCCGGTCCAGGCTTCCCTACTTTTCATTATCTTCTGATTTACACACGTCTCTCTGCATTAGCAGCAGGATACTCGTGCATAACAAGCGGAGTTACTGACTCCCAAACATGAGCGTAAAGGCTGGGAGGATGGAGTGTGTGTGTGTGTGTGTGTGTGGTGTTATTAAAGAGCAATGTCATAGCTCCTGGCTATTGTGGATAGCATGACTGTAAAGGTAGATGTTGCAGCAGGCGATTTGAGGTGCTTAATGACCCAGGAGTTGCATGATTAATGGAAGGGTTTACACGATATTTCTCCAACTTCGGGGGCCGAGCGCGAGTGGAAAGCCTGGGCATGCCATCTTTTAAGAGCCCCCCGCTCAAGGTCAGCCGAGCCTGGAAGAGGGCCCGCAGAGACGACAGGGCTATTAGTGGAGTTTCTTTTCCATTCTGAACCACTCACACACACAAACACACATACGCAGTGAGGTTCATGCACATACATAAACACACACACCCACACACACGTTCACATGCATAGTATAAACACACACATTTTTACACCAGGGACCACCCCAGCATGGCAGGCACCTCTGGGATTCCTGTAACCTGCTTTGAGGAAGCAGAACTCATATCCCTTGCTAGAGCGCTGAGAGCCGGAGGATGATCGAGTGCAGGTGCGATCAGATTGAGCAGCACGCAGGCCTCATCCTGCTCATTTACCTTCCCTGCCACTACGAAACGCCCCATATAAAATAAACACAACCACACAGTCACACACTTGCACTTTGTCCACACTCTCTTTGTTTCTTCCGTCCTTACAGCAGCAATCAAAGCTGCTGCTTAAGTGATGTTTCAAATGCTGATTTTTACATTCTTCACTTTAATGGGGAGGTCGGTTCAAGTGTTGAAGCTACTTGAAAAAAGATTTTTTACACCAACTCCGAATGGAAAAGTTTAGACGACACCTTTGTTAAGGCCATTATATTAGATTGATCCGAGTGACTTTAGCATTAGGCGAGGAAAGTAAAATAATCAGAGCGATTTGTATTCCACCTCCCCCTCGAGCAAACTTCTGTATATATTTTGTCAGTTTTCTGTCTTTCAGGTCTCTCAGAGACCGACTTAGTTTAACACCTTTTGTGGAACCACTGAAGCAGTTACTACGATGGTGTGAGGAGGGTGATTATGAATGCAAATTCCCAATAAATGCCTGGTAGGCTTGTTGAAATGGTTCTTCACAGGAATAATAATAATAAAAAAGGAAAAAATACAGCCTAGTGTACCGTGATTACATTTTAAAGCAGTCAGGAATGAAAAATTAATAACTTATTCAAGCAAACAAAAATAACCCCAGAATGTGAGCCCACAGGGTTTTGGTCTATGAGGAAATGCAGATGTGATTCGGAGGGAATTTCAAGTCTTACTGCATTTTTCTGTGACTATTATACTGGTATATGTAGGAAATATGAATATACAAGTATAAATGAGTGATTTATTAACTTAAAGGAACAGTGTGTAGCATCCCCCATGGAGACAACATGTAGGGACAAAAATAAGGCTGCTTTGTCACACCCTTTTGCGTCACTTTCGGTTCAGGCAACAAAACCACTATAGTTAGGTTTAGGACAGAACTACATGGTTGGGCTTAAAACTACTACGTTTGTAAAGTGAAAATTAAACTGAACGTTGTGAAAACGGGACACGAACGAACAGCTGATTGTAAAGTGAAAGTGAAACTCGTCCTCCAGCGGTCTCCTGGTTGAAAGTCTTGTGTTTGTTGGACCCATCCACCTCCCCTCCCGCCTGCCAGGTGTGTCTATTTTTGCTCTTTAAAACTACGTCACCACAGTCACTCCCTGCACACTTTCTCGGAATGTTTAATGTTGCCAAGGATGGGTTTTAGCATCGTAGTTAATGGAAATCCCTGTGCGTCTCATACTGGTCCTAAAGGGTGCCTTGTGCGGCGGTATCACGCGCCGGCAGCCATGACGAAGCCTCAGTATTTGACGCTCTGGGAATGAGAACGGGCTAGTTGCTGTGGCTGCAAGTTTGCTTTCCTAAAATCAGGTTTGAGAACGAGGTTGCTGTGATTTATCAATACAATGTTCACATCCTGCAAAAGCAGTAGACTACATAATATCGCAGATGAGAGCAAATCATCTACACTACAAACAATAATCATCAAATCAAATCAGAATCACTGTCAGTGCTTGAGCTTGTGTGACAATAGAGATGACACTGCATCTAGGCTAAGTGATGAATGTCTCCACGCTGAACAGTTTGCTGTTCATCTCAGTAGGATAAATGGACCTCTTCCTTCCCTGCGAGGAGATTTGAAGAGATGTGGGTGCCGCAGATGACCCTCCACAGGGAATCAGAAAAAGAAGACAGAAGTCTGTCATCAAAGCAGACTGTTTTCTTAGTCTGAGCAGTAGGCAGATGCTGTGGCCTGCTGTTGACAGCACGTTGTGCTATTGCATATTGAGATTATTTTCTAAATATTTTCTAAATAAGTGTTTTGGCCGAGTGGCGCTATCCATGGTGCTGAAATAGGGATTTAATTCTGGCATGTTAAATTAGCAGTTAACCTTTTGTTTTGTGTATGATCACATCCTATATGTCCGCATGAGGAAAGGACAAGGCAAGACTGATTAATTGATTAATTATAATTTTTTTTAAATGGATTAAAATATTCTTGCAAATACAGTGGTTAAGTTCAAGTACGGAAATTATTTATTATTATATTATTATTTTTCAATAGGTCTTACCAGAAGACTTATGCCAAAAGAACTTTTTCACAAGAGTATGTTGAGGTGAAAAAATGGATCTGACTTGTTAAATTTTGTGTAAACTGTGTGTGTATATTAAAAAGTTTGACCTTTGGCATAATGTTAGGAATGAATATAATGATCGTCAGCAGGGAGCCCCGGGTGTTTATCAAGACTTCCTCTAACTTTGCTTCGGAGGGTAATCACACCTCCGCTCATATGGAAATTAGCTGGAATGAAGCAGTGAACTGCGACAAGCCGATATAATTGACAAGCAGAGCTCTGGAGTGAGCAAAATGTGAAGTAAACTAAGTGTCAATAACAACATGAACTGCTGTCAAAAAGCAGGCCGTCTTCCCCCCCCTGTCCACTGAGGAGGTCAGAGCCCCCACGGAGGACCAGCTCGTCACGCCTCCTGCTGTTGCTATGCAACTATTGAAGGCCGTCTTGATGCGCAAACCTCTCGAAATGATTACAAGTTCCAACACGCTTAGTTGAACATGTTGGCAACACGACTCAAACAGTGAGATAAAGGAACGCCTCAGTAAAGTAAACTCCAGCATCAGTCAGGCAGAAACGGCTACATATCGTAGTTCTCTCCTCCCGAGGAGACCACGGCCGGAATGAAGCACTCGGCTCTTTATGAAGAGAACTGGATGTCAGAGGTCTGCCTGTTTGTACTCCACCTCCTCGCAGTCTGACCGGACAAGTCTGCGAGAAGAGAGAAAGAGGTGAAAGAGGGCGATAGCTCGGAGGCGCGAGGAGGCCTTGAAGGGAAAAGAGCTCGGCGGAGTCAAAAGGTTAGCTCTCTCCTCTTACTCTGCTCTTTTCATGGTTGTCAGGATGTCTCGCATCAGGGCGCTTCAAGACAATCAGCACTTTTAATTCACTGTTACAGTTACTCTGCATATACTTCTATAACTACCGCCAGTATTACTACTACTGGGTGATGTCAGAGAGTCCTCACAGCCCCACAGAGACAAGTCTATTACCACCACAAGGATAAGACAATTCATATTGAAACACAATTTAGAAGAAAGAAAATGAATACACTGAACACTCTATTATCTCTAACAGCTTGAATAAACTGTCCGAGAGTTTTTTTGTCCTAGAAAGACCTTAAAAAAGCCCATTACAGTTGTTCAAAGTGGTGCAGCTCGAGTCCTAACAAAGACCCAAGAAAGTACTGCTACCTTTTTAAATCACTAAATGGCTCTGTTTTCCTTTAGGTCTGTTGTTGTCTCCATGTCTTCTGTAAACCTCTTTAAATTACCCAGTGTGTGTGTGTGTGTGTGTGTGTGTGTGTGTGTGTGTGTGTGTGTGTGTGTGTGTGTGTGTGTGTGTGTGTGTGTGTGTGTGTGTGTGTGTGTGTGTGTGTGTGCGTGCGTGCGTGCGTGCGTGCGTGCGTGCGTGCGTGCGTGCGTGCGTGTGCGCTGCCTTGTCTTGCCTTACCACCTCTGCTACGCCCTCTAATAATGATCATCTAACCTGCATGTTTTCGGACTGTGGGAGGAAACAGGCACCTGGAGAAAACCCACATAGAGATGCAGCGAAAACATACAAACTCCAAGCAGAAAGGCTGCAGGCGACCGGCAGGTTTGAACACAGAACCTTCTCTTAGCACGACTAACCAATAACACTGAACCATCAACCCGGTCTCACCAAATGACATATGAATGGCACGGCAATTTTCGGCGATACGGCAATTAATTTTACGTGCAATAACAACACCGTTTTGCTTTTGGCGTGTCATTTTACGCCATGTAGTCTGTACAGACTGCAAAGTAAACACATCTGCGTGAATATGCTACGCTCAGAGCTAGTGACGTAGAATTAAAAAGTGAGAAAGACTGGTTATGGCAGGTGGATAGGTCCAACAAACACAGGACTTTCAACCAGGAGACCGGTGTTCATCATACTTGCCAACCTTGAGACCTTAAATAGGGAGGATTTCAAAATCAAAGCGGGGCATCTCGGGTTTCAGAGACTTTGTTTCCTGCATTCTGGCGACTTTAAAGAATGAACAAAATAATAAGTACACTATAACAGCATTTCTATGTTAAATAGGCCTACTTTTAATTTTACTTTAAATTCTCAGGAAAGAAAATTGAATAATTCTCCCTTCTGGCGTGAACTTGTGTGAATCTCTGGCATAAACTAATATTCATTGGTTTTTATATTCATTCTTTTTTTTTGCCTCTGCATGCGTATTTCTTTCTCTTCGTATACTCTCCATTTCTCTCATTCACTGAAGGCCCTTTCAGACACAACACAACAACGGCACCGCTGCGCTCTGAAACCCGCTACGTCGAGCGC
Source organism: Adelosebastes latens (assembly GCA_916700685.1). Lineage (NCBI taxonomy): Eukaryota > Metazoa > Chordata > Actinopteri > Perciformes > Sebastidae > Adelosebastes > Adelosebastes latens. Next base: position 12,943 of record CAKAKR010036971.1, read on the forward strand.
TGCATGCTGTGATGTGCCGTGAGCGCAGCTCAAACAACATTGTGTTGGTCGTGAGCGTATATACAGTATATATATATATCTATGGTCTCGAGCAGTTCCTTTCCGCAGGGAAACAACATTTGTCGTCCGGGTGGAGGCAGTAGAGCTTATACACTCTGTACAGCGCTAGAAACAGGTTGAGATAACGAAAAGGAAAAAAAGGTGTGAAAATCGAGAGAAGTGTGACCCCGGGAGGAAACCGGGAGTGAGCAGTGAAAAACGTGAGCCACCCGGGAGGGTTGGCAAGTGTGGCGTTCATGTCCCAGAGTGTTGTTGACTTATTTTGAAGTTACATTAGTGACATTTGTGATGTGTTTTCAGTACTTATGTTACGTTGTTTACATACAAATTTTACTTAGTTTACGTACTTATTTTAAGCCCAACCATTATGTTTTTCCTAAACCTAACTGGTTTTGTGAACAGACGTTTCACAAAGTTAACCCTTTTGGTGTGAAAAGCCTAAAATGCGTTATCACGCTACGTGGAATGTCCTTAAAATGTTGTGCTGTTTATACGCCTTCCATGAGATCAGGTTGGAGCCAAAGTGCCACTTTTTTCAAAATTAGAAGCTTGCAAGCAATTTTTTTTTTTACAGCAGTGCCATATTAACTTAGTAACTTTAACCTTCCCCATGGGCATGAATAAAATTCCATTTTAAATCTTAAATCCAAGTGCAGAGCTTAGCGCAGTGCCAGGTATATTTTTAGAATTTACCTACTACCGAAAAAAAAACATACTCCAGTTTCTCTGGCAGGAAAAGCACCTCTCCTCTGTGCAATCTTCCTTATTACATAAATGGCAGTGAGAATCATGCATGGCTGTCTACACTGTGGCATTACTCAGCCATGCTGGAGGCATATCCTGTTAATTTTAATGCACGCCAGCCTGCAACCAGCGGCTCAATCTACTCAGGAGAAAATTACAAAGCCCAATCAATACAAATGTGTCCTACAAAGTTAAATACCAGCTCGTCTGATAAACAGCCACTTCTCCCTGTCATACTGCACCGAGGCAATCTGGCACTACAAATTGCTTCAGAGGGACAGCAGAGGGGAGGAAGGCTTCATGGGAGGAAAATTAGGAATATTTGTCCCCTTTTTTTTGAAAATGTAACAGTTTTCCTGTCTGACTCTGCTGGTCTTGCTCATTCATCCCATGTTGTAGCAGTGGGTAATTTAGGATTTAACTTGATGACTGTGGTGACACATAAATCTTTCACATTACACTGTCAAAACATATAGAGCTGAGGACGTCCGTTATTTTCTGACAGGAAGGTGTGATGATGTATTATCTCCTGTGCCCTCGGAGCTTTGATCGACGCCACATATAGACTGTATATACAGTAAGAAGTGGACGTAGTCACTGTGACGTCACCCATTGGTTTGTGGACTGCGGTTTTGAAGCCTTGAGTTTGGCGTTTTAGCCGTCGCCATCTTGGTTTTTGGCCATCACCATCTTGGTGTTTTGCAACCAGAAGTGACATGAGAGGGTGGAGCTAAGTACAACCAAACGCTGAATAAGATATTTTTAAGTGACCAAAATATTACAATTCACTTTCATGAACTGAAAACACACTGTGAAAGGGTTAAAGTTGTAGGACGAAAACATGGACAACTCCCAGACCGGACAACACCGTGGTAGCCACCTGTCAATCACAAGGTAGCCCCGCCCTAAAGCATACCCTGCTTTATGGTCTATTTGACTCTAAATGGGACCATAATTTACTAAATGAACATCATGCTGTATTGAAGAAGACTTGAAACTAGCGATTGAGACCATAAACTCATGTTTACAATGTTTACTGAGGTAATAAATCAAGTGAGAAGTAGGGTCATTTTCTCACAGACTTCTATACAATCAGACTTCTTTTTGCAACCAGAGGAGTCGCCCCCTGCTGGCTATTAGAAAGAATGCAAGTTTAAGGCACTCCCGCATTGGCTTCACTTTTCTGAATCGGAGGTTGCCACTTTGTGCCACAGAAGGAACCTGAATGGTGAGTTTGTTTGTTAGCAGTGGTAATCCCTTATTTGACATTAAAGCGAGAAGCTGCTATTTACGTTCCATGACAGTCTACTCAGAGTATCATCTGAGTACAAATTTTGTAATTTGGGTGTACCTACCTCTAATTTCCTTTATCTCATTGTTTTGGTCCTCCAGATAATGTTTGTAGCTCTCACCAGCCACCTATATATTAAACTATGGGCATATGCTCCTAGCAAACAAGAACAGACAAGCTGACTGCACATTATCTGGTTAGCAGCGCCAAACAGCAGAGCTAAAGCTACAAGATCCAAACATTTTTCTTTGGTGGAGACCAAAACAAAGCCAAAAGGAGAGTGAAGATTGGACTATGTTCCTCAGGTGAATCTACATTAGTAACCTAAAGGTTTATTTCCATTGTGATCCTCCAACAGCTCTCAACTCTGCCTCTGAAAGATGCTTAAAGGAAGGCCTTTAGCTCAGTTACTCTTAATCCTGATCGCAGGGACACAGAATTCTGTGTCTAGTTAATCGCACCTTGGTAGGGACATTAACACAGAAAGCAGTTAAGTGCCCCTTAATCTCAGGTGTAAATCAACCTGATTTAAAATAAAAAAGCAGACCTCGGGACCAGGATCGAGAACAAAATGCTCCATTTTGATGAGTTGTGGGCTAAAAGGAAGACAGGTCCTAATTACAACAGAACATGACAGAAATCTTGCAAAGAAGTGTCAGTCATTCTTCGGCTCTGCTCATTTTTAGCAATTTATTATTTCTGCCAGTGGTGCTGGTTAAAACACAAACCCTCAGTTATACAACTGTCACCAGCTATTTTCCATGGGATATAACTATTATTCTACTGCCCCCATACAAAATCACAAAAAATATGTTAAAGGAACAGTGTGTACCATTTCGGGGGATCTATTAGCAGAAATGGAATATAATATTCATACTATGTTTTCTTTAGTGTATAATCACCTGAAACTAAGCATTGTTGTGTTTTCGTTAGCTTAGAATGAGCCCTTCATATCTACATAGGGAGCGGGTCCTCCTCATGGAGTCCACCATGTTGCTCCATCATGTTTCTACAGTAGCCCAGAACAAACAAACCAAACACTGGCTCCAGAGAGAGCCTTTCATGTTTTTACGTTACTTGAAAGCCACCGTAGATCTCCGACGGGCTTGTGAAACTGTGGTAACGTGAGCCGCAGAGTGCAAAACCGTGGTACCGTCAGCCGCCGTCTGACTTCCGTTGCTCCTAAAGTGGTATTATCATGGTAAGGATGGCCTCTGAGAGAGATGAACGGTGATAGCACAGTTTGACGCTCGGCGGCTCACGTTGCTGCAGTCTTGGAAAGGGAGGAGTGAGTGGAGGGGTATTTAGTTGGTTGCAATCTGCAACCACACCACTAGATGCCGCTATATCCTACACACTGTACCTTTAATGTGTAAATTAATTGTGTTGATTTGCAAACCAGTTTACTTGCAGTCCAGGTTAACCCAATCAATAATGAATAACAATAAGTATCGACAATGGATGGTTGGCTGGGTGGATACAGTATTTCCAACATTTTCCCGCTCAAAGCAGAGGGAAGGGGATATATAAGAGAGGATAGCTGAAATGCATGTTTGTTGGCATCCGCTCAGCTGTACTAATGTAATGCCAGTGCTTTATGAATCCAATCATTAACCTTAATACACATAGTCTGAAATAGCCTTTTTGCTTTAGAGAAAATCAGTCACCAGTGTCTTTAAACAAAGGAGAAGGTACACTATATTGCCAATGTACTGTATGTGGACACCCAGACTTTACACCAAAGTGTAATTGTTCAACCCGATCTCACAGGAAGGCGTATAAATACCACGACATTACACAGACATTGCATGTGTCATGAGTACACATTTTAGCTTTTTCGCGTGTCATTTATACGCTATACGTTAACGTCCGCATTTAGGTTCAGGCACGAAAACCACTTTGTTAGGGTAAGGAAAAACCTCATGGTTGGGCTTACAAATACGTAACACAACTACAGAGAACACGTCACAAACGTCAATAAAAAACAGGTGACAAACGTCACTAACGTAACTTATTGCACGGCATAGTTGAGCACTCGATCCTGATTGGTCAATCACGGCGATCTACGGTCTGTTAATTATTTATAGCAGACCGTTGCTATGGGCACAGTTCTGATGTCAGACTCTGTCAGATCGTTTTTGTGTAAAATTATTGATTTCTTAAGTAAGTTGCCGTGTAATATACGGGATAATGAACAGCTAGCGGGTCATTGTTGTAAAATAAACCCCTTCAAACCCTTGTTGGGGTTTATTTCACAACAATGACCAGCTGACTGTACATTATCCCTTACTTACAAAACAGTACTTACCGTAGCATTTATACACAGATGCGTTTACATTGCAGTCAGTACAGACTATATGGTGTAGGCGGAAATCAAGAAAGGCATACTTATTGCACGCCTTATCACATTATGCGTATTATCGTGGCATTAGTATGCCCTTTCGTGCAAACGATCTGAATTGTTGAACATGTAATTCCAAAAGCATGGACATATGTCTGCTGCTATAACAGCCTCCTCTCTTATAGTCCAAACCATGAAAAGCAGCCTCAGATCAATATTACACAGAATAATGTGGACAGACTTGTTCATGCACATGCATATAATGTTCTGTGGGGGTAGATCATGGGCTGAACTGCAATGCTGTTTTTATGTAACACTGAGATGTGTTTGTTTTTGTGTGGGATTGTGCGAGGATGTTTGACAGGATGTGATTTTGTTTAAGGTGCATTGATTTTTTTTTTTCCCCCCCATCGCATTTCTTTTTTTATTGATGTTGAAATATATCATTACAGAACATCAAAAGTTGAAGAATAAAAAATCTGTTCAGTGCTTCCTTTTGTGAGCGTACCTCTTGTCATTCCTCGCTGCACCCACACCCACCACCCCCTCACAAATAGCCCTTAAACTTCTCTCTCGATAAACCGAGACTCTGCGCTCAGATAAAGGCAGAGGATAAATTAAGAGGCTGCACTTTGTGAGCAGAACAAAAATTTCGTTCTGCAGTTTTTGTATTGCTAAACGTGTCAGTATAGTATTGAGTCAAAGATACTTTAAAAAGTGAAGCAATTTCTAAGAGAATCAAAAGCTGTAATAAATGGCACCTCCACAGTGTTTGGGGCTTTTTAGTGTTGAATCCTGAGGGGCCAAAGGAGGAGCTGAGGGGTTTTAATGTGCACCAGTGCCACAACTGTGAAAGCATCAATAAGTGCCCACGCAGTAAAGCCCTCCTGGGTGTGAGATTGGCTCTATTGATTAGTTTCTCGGAAGATAACATCCTCACTTGTGGACCTGCCTCTTTAAAAAAATCCTGAAATTTAGATCGTCAAACCTCCCATTTTGTTGTCTAATCTTTCCTGTGGGAGAAATGCACGAAGAGAAACACTGACATCTCAGACACCACACCAAAAATACCCCTCTGCACGTCAGTGAAGTTAAATGTTTAATTTGCAAAGGAAGTAAAAAAAAAGAAGCACTTCACAAATCTCATTTAACCGTCTTTTGAGGCTGGTCAGATGTGTGTGTTCCAGAGGCCACGGTGGGCGGGTGTCTTAACGGAGGTGAAATACACTGCTGGGTATCGATCGGTGAGCATGTGATTCAACTTCTCTCCCTGCGGACTCTGCTCCCTCATCGTCTGCATCCGGCCGCATCGATTGACTGGTGCAGGCAGGCTGGACCTGCACAACAACGTGGTCAACCAGATGTCTGCAGCAGAGAAGCTTTCCCACTTAGCCTTTAACCCTAATTGATGCCTTTGAGTTTTATTGTCAGCCTTTTGTGCTTTGATTGGATGTCCCTGAGTGCCGACATGCAATTTATCAAATGCTGTTTTGCAAGTGTTGCTGATATCAGTAAAATGAACGTAAAAAAAATAATCTAAGAGCTATGAGTATAAACTTTTTCTATAGTGTCTAATGTGTTAACTGTTATGAAATCTACAAGGGTTCCACATTTAAAATGTCCATGATATAAAACTTCTGTGAGAATCAATAACCTATTGTATTGTTTCATAAATTTATCATGAAACCTAATGAACATTTAGTTTGTTTTGGTGTTATTGATTGCAATGCAATAAAGCTAAAACTCCTTATTGATCACAGAGGCTAATATAAATTTCTAGAGGCCGTGCTCGCCACACCAATCAGTATTTTCTCATTGGCTGAGTCAAACAAACACCTCAGATGTGTGGCTCGTGCAGTGCAGTTACAAAAAGCAGGACACACATCTTTGGTACATATTTAGGCAGTTTTAATATGATCTTTGTGCAGCATCATATTCATCAGAACTTATGAATCATCAGTTATGGTCTAATGCTAATGGAACTAATGCTCAGGTATCTTACCGGATGATTCTGGATTATTACAATTTGGGTCTTATTATCATAGCAATCATTCCTATTGGTAATAATAACACCTAAAGTTTACTGCTACTACTTGGGAAAACAGCAAAGTTGCTAAAAAGACATACGACAAATAAAAAAACCAAGATAGATAGTTTGCCATAGTTCTGTGCACACAAGGTGTTCCTGCAATGAGTGATTATTCAGTTAGAGTTTGGGCAAGGGTTAATCCAACTTGTTCTCACTCCCAACTCGTCAAATATTGACGCTTGGTAAGTGGCCCTCAGCGTCTGATACCAACGCACCGGGCTTCCTTGAGCGTCTCCCTTTAGCGGCTCCCTTTAGCGTCTATGCATATGTGACGCATCTGGCTTTCAACTAACTCCAAAGTAAACCCATCCGTGTTATTATAAAAGCAAAGTTACACTTTCCGCGTCCACTTTAGGCTCTGTACGGACGTCCACTTTGCGTTCTACTGAGCATGTGTGGAACGTGTCCTCCAAGCGGACAGTATAAACCGAACTACTACTCTGTGGTGTCCGTTGCTGTCCATGTCCGCGTCCGTTTGCAAGTATAACCGAGACATTAAGCAGTCAGAGCAACGGACGGAGATCACTGTTTGTGTCCCGTGCAAAACCAAGTCAACCTTGACTTATTTCACCTTACTTTTGGTACGTGACTTATGTAGTTTACTAATGCCAGTTATGTAACACACTTAATGCTTATTTTACATAACAAACATACTTGTTTTAACCCCAACCATGATCTTTTCCTAAACCTAACCAAGTCTTGTACTTTTTTTGTTTGAACCTACGTTTGAAGTTTATTTTGAAAAGAGACTGCATGTATGTAACGAGTGGAAACTCACACGCCGTCCCTGACACGCCCAAAACTGATGCTAGAGGGATCCCTAGGGCATCATACTTTGAAGCGTAGGACCACCGACCAAGCATCGGTATTTGATGAGTTGGAAGTGAGAATGTGTTAAATGACTTAACTGCCAAGTTTCCATGTTCCTAAGCAATTACTTTGGAGAGTGCAATGTTATCATAGCCAACAGAAATAATGGCCAAAACAATGAAAAAAAAATAAAACCCAAGCTATAATTAACCAAATCCATCCTTTAATAGATATCTTTACTGCTGCTGTGATCGTCAGCGGCCATTAGCATTCTATCTGATGCACATCCAACTACTGATCCTCCTTTAATTTGCTTCCCAGCTTTATCTGAAGCGGCAGAGATAATGCAAACATTTTCGCTTTGTTAATTGAAATCCTGATTAATTAACAGACTGCCTTACTCCGTGTGATTTGATTTTTTTTTTTTTTTTTTTAAGGTTCATATCAGGCCATACAAATCATACATAAAGCAGCATGAAGCAGATTCTGAAACCATCTTGTGTTGCCCTTTTTCAAAACCTGAGAAGCTTCACTGAAATATGGATTGCCTCGTTTTTAAAACAATTTCTGTGCGCTACGGTGAAACAGCTGTAAACAAATAACAATAGATCTGTTGTATTCACATACCCGGAGGGAGAGGGAAGCTTGTTGGACTAATATTGAGTCTATAGGGTATCAGGCTCTCTGGGTCGGACTACCAACAAAGTTAGTTGCTGCAGGATACTTTTTCATGTGTCATTATTTCCTTGGACCAGTGAAACTAAATGTGAACCTATTTTCTCCAAGATTGTAGAACCTCTTGGAGGTTCCAGTTGGGAGGAACTGTCCACTTCATTTACTCCTTCCATTTGTTAAGGCTTTTATGAAAGTCACGCACCATCTGCATGGTGAAAACACTGGAAACTTCTCTTAGGGGTGTGATTGCTCCTGCAAAACGCTCGCTGCCTAAGTTGTTAAATGAGGAGATTTATATTGTGGTTCTTGGTCGTCTGTGTGACCTCTGTTGGGTTTCTACCTTGGTGGCTAAAGTTAAGTTGTGTTCTCGGTCAAATTAAAATGCAGTAAGCAGGTTGGTAGGTTGGCACAGGCTGCAGTTTCTTTCGAGAGTGCGTTAGAGTCAAAATCTATGGTCCGGCTCTCAGTGAGACATCAGCTGTCAGCACTAGAGGCCTTCATCTGCTCCCTCTGGACTCAATTTGTGCATCATTTTGTTTTTACACACAGAGAGACTCACAACCTCAACCTCACAAGGCACATGTGAGCTAGTTATTCCAAATACTGTCATCTCTTCTGAAAATGCCCTGGGATCGCTGTCAAACGCTGAGAGTAATTAGAAATGAAAAGACCGACTCATGAATAAATGACCTGTGGTATTTGTTGGTGACAGGAAGTGGTGTAAAACAAGTAAAATCCAATTAAGGGGGTTAGATAAGTCGTGTTGGAAGTTACATAGCGGCAATTTGGTGCAAATGTATGCAGAGTCACTTTAATTTCTCTTTTGACTTTAAAGATAAACAAGTGATCATGTTTTAAAGGTGCCCCTGTGGAGTTTTTCAAACATTCAGTGTTACTCACCAAAATGATCCAACAAATTTCCTTCCTCATGAATCATTTGCAAAGCTGTCCATCTATTCCATACACCTTTGGTGAGTTTAAACCCATAAGTACATCATATTCTATGTGGTTGTAATACCTTTTGGATCTTAAACCTTATTTTACACGCATGATGTGTGCAGTTGTCAGAAAAAAACTTAGTGAAGTACAAAGAAAAACACTTTTTTTGCAGGGGTGCAGGTGCATGGAGGATGTTGGGAGGGGTATTCATAAGTGTAAAAATATAGTTTCACAGAATTGGCTAACTCAACTTGAGTGCCAGTAAGATGTCAAAGACAACTGTATTGTTATGGGGATGTTTTAGTGACCGGGGAGGGAGTCTCAGGCATTTTAACCCTGCGTTGACCCATCTGTGATGTCTCATATGTGAACAGTCAGAGTCGCACATGAAGGTGTGAATTGTTGTGAGGCAGCCAGGGTCCTAACATCCCTCGCTGGGCACTTTCTGAGCAATTCACACTCTAATTCTTCTGACTCTGACAACTCTAACATGAGATATCACACGGTGTCATGTGACCTCAACAACTCTCAGGTGACATTAAGGTGTGAAGGAACCACAGAGGTTAGAAAGGTGCTCTTTCTATGACTGCAACATCCTGTTTAGAAACATTTTTGTTATACGTTCTCGTGTTTTTTCTGCTTGCCTTTACTCTTCATGTGATTCATGTTTTTGTCTGTTTTTCTATGCACACTGGGACCTCCTGACCTCCTCCTGAAAAGGACACATCAGGTAGATCTTGACATTATCCGTAAAGCCATTGCTAATACCTACAGATGTAATACTGCGCTGTGCTTGTGCCTCGACTTAACAGCAGGGATCAGCGTTGAAACCGACAGAGCCTTCGTCTGCCTTCAGAGTTGTCAACCTCTGTCACGTCTCCTGCTGCCATTGCTCACTACACACTCCTTATTCCTTATGCTTGGGCTCAGCGGGAACTCGGGTTTGTGATCTCTTATTTGAGGCTGGAGGTGTCTTCTCCCCGCGACGCTCTGCACACATTGCTGCAGGGCTGCCGTGTTGCGTTGACAACACAGTAGGACGCGGGAGGGCCTGAGAGGCGCCACTACCGAGGAGAGAAAAGTGGCATGAAAATCAGGTGTTGACGAAAAGGTGTCAGGGGTAATCACTGTTGTTTGGGAGCAAACCACCTGATCCCCATGCTGAAATATGGAGTTGCAGCCCACTGTTCTAGTTGGTTTTATATTCCTGTGGCAAGTTGGATGCAGTGAGTCCAGTAAATGTTTTGACAGGGCTTTTGATTTAGAGGAGGCATGCTGAGCTTTGCAGTATGATAAGGGCGCTCGCCTGGTGTTCTAACAAGAGAGAAAACAGATAACACCCCTTTCCCCAAACTAACCATCAAATGATTAATCGCAACAAGCAAAAGAAAATACAACGGTGCACCGCGTCTCATTAACCCGAGGAATGCCCCATCATAACGAGTAATTAACGCAAACAGCAGACAAGCACTGATTGGCTGCCCACTAAGCCTCCACGCATCACAGCGCGCGGCAGCAAACATTTCGATGTAATGACTCAAACTCATCGCGCGTCACGATGTATGTTTTGACAGCGGCAGGCAGGCAGATTGAGTGTACTCTCCCTGTGCAGTGTGATAGCTGTCTGTGTACTGCGTAACACCACACAGTCTTTCACCCGTGCTGTGATGGTATGGAAACACGCCATATTTCAACGCAGAAGGATGCTAACGCTGGCAGGGCAATAACAGGATACAAGCCGTTTTTGCTGATGTTGTTGAAATACAATGAAGCTGCAGTTTTATTTTTTTTGTGTCTTTTATCATGTTTGAATTGATAGTTTAGGTATGGTCACATTAATGTGTGCAGTGGGTTTCTTGGCTGTTTGGCCACAGGGATTAGTCAGAAAACAAGTGTTATTTTTGTTTATACGTGATTTTCTCACAACACATAATCACTGATTTACTCATGTCCAGATTGATATGTTTTATTAAAATGCTATTGGCTGTAGACACAACACAGTGGTGCTTCATTAAGGGAAGGAGACACCCAAAAATGTACTAATAGATATCACCATGAAGCTTCCCCAGTTGATTACTTACATTAAGACAAATATGTATTGTATTACAAGTTTTCTGAAATTTTATGTTTAAATCTGCAAATTAGGCATTATCTTATTAAATATTTGCTAATTTGCATACATTTCCAGAAAAGAAATCTGAACAATAGATAAAGCCAGGTTAAAAATTATTGTTTCATTATCTTGACATAGTCAAAGGTTTTACTGAAGAAATCTCTTTGCATCACTCCATAAATCAGAAAATACTGTCAACAGCCATAAAAAAAAAGAAAAACCATTTCGGCCATATTTTTTAGGAATTTGATGTTCTATAAATCAGGCTATGAATGATATATGAATAAACCCCTCTGAAAGAACCTTAAGAATATAGAGAGGAATGAAACTGGAAAGTTTGGTGGATGTAAGTGCTACTGAAGTGGAGATTTCAGGCTCAGAGTCTGAGAACAAACTCATTTAGAGAAAACGGCCTTTAAAGATATGGATTTTAAAATTCCTTACATTAAGACACTACAGGTGAATAGGGTAAATGGGGAAACTTCCCCAGTTGATTACTTACATACTTACTTACTTAAGTCAATTATATTTTGTATTACAAGTTTTCTGAAATTGTCTTTAAATGTTCCTTTAAATATGAAAATGAGACATTATTTAATGGTAACATTTGGTGAATTTAGGAGAAATCTACAGACCCAAACAGACAACGTCGTAAAATAAACACCTAAATGTGTATTTTGGATGTCTTCTTTCTACTATAATCTGAAAGAAAACATCCAAAATACACATTGTGGATGTATTTTTTCAGACTATAGTAGAAAGAAAACATCGAAAACATCCAAAATGTGTATTTTGGATGTTTTCTTTCTACTATAGTCTGAAAGAAGACTGATTGTGAATGCAAAATATCCTAAAATCTCAAAATTAAGCAGTGCTTGAAATGTTTTTGCCTGGGGCGGTCTCCCCTTAACATTCATTTGGAGTTATGATTTTGGCGACATGATGAATGTAAGTTATATATATCCACTCTCTCTGTTTTGGTCTCCACCAACTGAGAAAAATATCTACTAACCAACGGCTCCATCTGTCTTCACCAGCTAACTATGTCTCTCTGCCATGTGGTGCTCGGCATGTAGCATTCAGTGGGTTTATCATCAGAACGCTCCGTAGACCCGGGGGGAACTGCAGAGTTTGATGATATTTCTCTTATCTTTCCGTTTGTCACTTTGAGTGACAGCTTTCACATTACACAGTCATTTCATCCGCTGTTAAAGGCGCCCTGTGGAGTTTTCTTGTTAACAAACAAAAGTTGTGTTTATGTCAGTGTTACTCGCCAAAGGGCATTGTGTGTGTATCCTTGAACTCTAACAAATGTGTTCAACGCATTTATCTCCTCATAAAGCAAAGCCAATCTTTTAAGTAATTTAAATCCAGTTTTGTTTACTTGCTTGCGGTCTTCCTCTTCTCTGCCTTTGGTGGCGCATATGTTTACATCAGCCAGCTGTTGATCAGTGGAATAGTGCGGCAGGAGAGTGTATGTCACCCATGTGCGCACATCATGGATGTATAAAGAGAACTGGATACAGAAAGTGGCTCAGTGGCGCATGAAGCCAAAAAAGCTTGACTTCTGAGTGACAAAATTACCCGGATCTTCTGGCGATCTTCTGCATCATTAGGCCCACAGAGAAAGCGCAGTAGCGTTTCCTTTAACCCCGCCTCACAGCCCTCGGCTCGGTCTGGGGCTCATTCACATGAATGGAATAATGGAAATAACTCTGAATTCAGTTATTAGTGCATTCTACAACTTTTAGGATCTACTGATTTAAATAAGGGCTATTCAAGCGTTCGTACTGGAAAGTTGATTTACCTAAAAAAAAAATGATCCGCTAATTTACAGACGTCTCTTTCCCAATGTAAGTCTATGGGAAAAGTCTTTCTGTGCCCACTGGCATCACATGACGGACACGGAAGTTGTAATTCCACCGTTTGGCCACCAGGTAAAATTTGCTTCAACGCTCGGCACTCTTCCTGGGGGCTTGGCGTGCAAACTTCACAGGGAATCTGCAATACAAATATTGATTAGTGCAGCTTTAAGGGGCCTCTGAAGACAGGGCAATAAGACATAGTTAAGTTTAGGCAACAAAAGCAAATCAAACATCATGGTTTGGCTTAAAATAACTTTGTAAACTAACGTATAGAAACAACCTAACATAAGTACGGAAAAAACGTCACAAAAAAACACAAGGCTGTTCGTGTCCCGTGTTTTCAACGTTAAGTTTAATTTCCACTGTACAAATGTAGTAATTTTAAGCCGAACCGCGATGTTTTTTCCTAAACCTAACTAAGTGGTTTTGTTGCGTGAACCTAAGCAAGTGTTTTTGTTTGAATTCACAACGTTAAGCACATGTTTACAGCGACTGTAAAGGTAGTGACAGTAGTGATTGTGCTCTAAGCAGCTAAACGACAGCTTCTTGCTAATGTCATTCATTCATTAGCCCCATTTTGGACTATAGCGCTATCCATTGCACCCACGTAATTTGTTCAGTTCTGTCTCCTATTGCGAATTTTTGCAACAAAACAGAAAGATTGTGACCAGGCAGCCATGTTGAGATTGCTTCAGGGAATACCGAGCACCGCTCACATGACCGGAGCACAGCCAATAGGAACGCTCTCTCTCTCTGAACTGATCTGTGATTGGTCAAAGTCTTCCGTCACGGCTTAGATTTTTTGAAGCCTGAAAACAGAGCCATGAGGAGGTGCAGAAGCCTAGTTTTCTCTCAGAACACTTGAATTACAATATGCTGAAAAGTTATTATGGAATTTTAGCCCTATGATGCCAAAAATATACTGCCTACTCCCACTTTAAAGTGACGCCAAGGGGTCTGACAAAGCCTCAGTATGTGGCGAGTTGGGCCGAGACATGTTGCTCCCACCCACCAAAAGCAGTCTCTCTAACTTTTCATTCTATGTCACTAGCTCTGAGCGTAGCGTATTCATGCGGATGCATTTACATTGCACTCAGTGCAAACTACATGGCGTGAAATGACACCCCAAAAGCATGAATGCTGTTGTTATTGCACGCAAAATTACTTACAAATTGCTGTGTCATTCATATGCCATTTGGTGGGAACAGGCTGTAGTATTAATGGAGCAAATTCCCTCACAAATTTGAAATAAATCAAATTATTAAAACCCAATGACATGCAGTGACATTTTAAGGGAGACTTAGTCATACTTTTTAATTAAGATGCCAAATATTACATTTATTGATTGTAAGAGCAGTAAAAACAGATTTTCGAGTTGTAGCATAGGAACTGCATATTTTGTGTGCTGCAACAAGGTAGACCTGGGTTACTCGTGTTTGCCTTTGAGCGACAGAAAATAATGACTGTACTGTAACAAGCCAAACTTTATTTATACAGCACAAACATAACAGGGCCTTGGTGGCCTCACCAGAGATGATCTGCAACATTCAACACTTCATTCCTCACAATCCCTCTGGAATCCATTATGTTGGCTTCCATTGTTCTGTCACGTTTGCGGGTGCACAGAATTGAAAGGCTTCTTGCCCAGGCTAACAATAGAAAACACAGAAAAAGTCATTCATTTGCTTGTTTCTGTCTGCAGGTGAAAAATTCTGACAGCTGAGCCGCAGGAAAATATTGACTCGTTGTTGACAGGGTTTTTTTAATAATCGGGAGATGTTTACCAATGGCCACCAAGATTTAGACTAGACCAAGAAATACATAATACACACTCATTATAATTGCTCACGCAGCTTAAAGTTCTGCAATGTTCCAATCAACAAATGCAACAACAAATCAGCACTTGCTTATCAGACATCACCTAATCACAGCTAATCGCCAACAAGATTTAAATGCGCTGATTCCCCTCGCGGCACACGGTGTGTCATTGTACCCGTTGAGCTAATCTTCCCTCCTATCACACCTTTTCACGCTGAATAGAGGCGTTGAATGTCCTTTGTTGTTGTAAAGGATTAATTGCACGTTAGTCTCATTTCATTTAAACACATCTTTCTAAATCTCCACAGCAGACGGGTTGTGTTTGAGCTGTGAACTGGCCGCCGTCTGACAATACGGAGTGGGATCACCGTTGGAACGGAATGATACTCTTCGCATAAACAAACAAGGCAACAAACTAAACAGAAAAGCGGCAAACAAAGAAGAGGGCACGTTTGTTCAGATGTCGGAATAATCTGAGCGTCTGGTTCGGTGTGATATGTGGCGATCCAAGAGACTAGCATATTTTGTTTGTGTTTGTCGTCTCATTTGCATGGAAAATATGTGTGTTTTTCTCCCTAAAGAACATCTGAGGACATCATTAAATGTTGAAAGGCATAGACATAAATTAAACATTACCGTTTCATGTTGCCTCAGTTTGTAAACTTTCTGAGAGATTTCTTATCATAGCTCCACATCTTAATTACACCCATGTACAAGCCACTCGGGTAAGTCTTTTCTCCACGAGGACTCAACACAGAGCGGATGGAAGTGAAAGTCACAGAAACGTTTGCCAACGCTTGATTTGCATTATGTTTGCACTGAAAATGGAAAGCAGCATGCAACTGAATGGAATACAATTATAACGCGGCCTGATGACTTATTTATTGCTGGTAGAGAAAAAAAAATAAATCCAAAAACATCCTTGAATGCTCCTTCGCTGTTAAAAATCATGATGCTTGCTCAGTTCTAGGACATATTTTGTGGGAATGTGCTTTTTTATTTTTTTGTCTTTAGTGACTCCACTTTGCTCAGTGAGTTCACTGCATTCCTCATAATGACTTTTAACAACAACCTCCTTCAACCTTCACAAAGTGAAACAGGAACTCGCAGGTTCTGTTCCAGAAGTAAGAAAACCTCATTCAAAGTCACATTGATATTTGTAATAATGCTAGTAACTAAAAATCCAACCTTGGAACATAACCTTATCCAACAGTATGTCATATATGTCGGTTTACTCCATATGATGGTAATTTATATTTGTATTTATTGTAGCATATTCAATAGTTCTATTGTCGTTTATCAAACACAATTTCCCATAAACCAATGCGGATTAAATGTCACCAGCTCGACAGAAGACCATATCCATGAGTGGGTTGAGGCATAGACCGCAAAAGCGGGGGAGCCAGGGGGGGCCGCGACTCGAATCTGATATAATATTTTTATGAATAAAAGCCTGAATTGTATCTGTTCTTTTTCTCAAAACGTGTACTTTAAAGGTGCCCAACAATATTGGTCAGCGTCGCCCACTGCTGCATGCAGTTTTACATTTACCCATCGCGTCCATTGTTTATCAACGACGTTGTTTCAGAACCATGGACAGTTCTGTTTGTTGTGTGTAAGACTGCGAATTCATGCCCATTCATTCTGAATGGGGGCAGTTCGTTCGCGGCTGCGGGGTGCTGAAAAGAAACGCAGCGGAGAAGTATAAACAGAATCTACTTTTGGAGAGATGCAACCGGACGTAACGCCGCTGTGGCTAATCACGTGGCAATCCAGAGCTGTACAACCCAACCATGAGGGAACAAAAGACGTTAATCCTCTTCGCAGTCAATGGGTCATTATAGAGAGAAAAAGAAACTTTCAGTTAATTTTTGCAGCCACTAGGTGGTGCTGATTCTTTTAAATACAGGCTTTATTGCTTGTTCTTGTCCCTTGCACTCCTGGGTAGAAAGCACATTGTTTAGTCAAATCATCTACATCCATCTTCTTTTGGAAACACTTTTAGAAGCATTGTCTGTAAGTAAAGATTTTATAAGATGCTCATATTTGCGTCAATGTTTATATTTTGTGTGGATGGATAGGTTAGGCCATGTTTTTATGTGTTATGCACTATACGCTGTTCACCATGTAACCTGTCCTGTTAATGGCTTTCAGCTAGCTATATATATCAGATAGGTTTCATGAGGCATATAATAGGTATGATGGAAATGTATATTAATGAGGCTTCTCTTACTCATTGTTTCCTTTATTTGCTTTCTTCATTTCAGTTTTTCTCCATTCTCATACTGTCAATACTAAATCCATCATTCATTGACTACAGTGTGTTGAAGGAGTCATCTGTCTGTCTAGTTAAGGAAGTGGACTCTTGAGTGGCAGAACAATATACAGTATATGGGATTTTAATATACAGTCTTAGGCAATGTGGCTAAGGTAAAAGGCAAAGGTGTAGTAACATCACATTGTAGATGTCGGCATAGGGTTATAGACGTACAGAGAAGTTGAAGAAGTTAGTCTATGAAATGGCATAAATACATACGTATTTTTCTTTAAATGGAAATGAAAATGTAGATAGTGCTGATACTCTTCCTCTGAGACAAACAATATGAATTCATCTGAGGATACACCGTGTGAAAGCAGTGAAATTAATTTTTTTTTTCAGTATTTCAATCTAGCACAAGGACAGCTGGCCCAGTAATGTTATGGGGATCCAAGTTGTGGTTACAGAATAATTGCAGACAATACTGTGTCCCTCAGTGGCTCTGAGGACCTCCAGGGCTGCTTGAGGCTGTTCCAGCAAGTTCCAAGAGCAGTTCAATTTCACTTATTAGAAGAAACCATTACGGGGAGAAAGTACAAAATGACTAAAGATTCACAGCTGCAGGACAAATCTTATTCATATTTTTAAATGAGGTTCTGCTGTTGCCATTTGAATTAATAACTGTGGAAACCACCAAGGTGCCCAATTAGATCATACGTCAAACTCTAACTTTAACCACTTTTGTCACATGTATGCTCTGTTAAAGGCCATATTTATGATACTATAAGCGTTGATCTAAGGAAAGACTTACATTTTGCTCGGCCGAGCATTCCTCATCCACTTCTGTCCTGCAGCTTTGAAGTTTAATGCTGAAAACACTTTCATCGGAAGGAGAGAAAAAAAACAGCTCTTTCAAGTGTAAATTTCAGGACCAGGTGGTAATTTGTTAGTTTAGAAAACCACAAACAAAAAGGGAAGGCGGGCTTTCACATAAGACGGCGGAGTCAACGTTCATTTCTGCTTGAGCTCCGTTGTTGATGCAACTCTCTCAGATGGCGCTGCGAAATGAGGAATCACCTCTAATCCATGTGTTGGAATATTAACATAAAAAAAACCTTTTGGGAGATGACATGAAATCCAGTTTTTTTGTGTGTATGGCTCATTTGAATATAAATCAAAGGAAGGCATGTCGATGTCTCCCTCTTATGGTGCGTGTCCACAGGGGCGTTATTTTATCGCGAGGGATCGCCTCGCTTCCCAGCATTGGACGCTTGATGGGCTGCAAAGAGACACAAGACACCTGATTGGACGAACGCTTTCCCTCATGGGCGGCTGCTCCCAAGCCCCTAGGAAGAGCGCCGGTCGTTGATGCCAATTTTCGTAGTGGCCAAACGGTGGTTCTACAACTTCCGCATCCATCACGTGATGCCATTTCCAGAGGTGGCGCATCGAGCCAGACACCCCTGATTTGCATAAATTAGCCTAGACCTCAACTTTATGCAAATGAGGAGCGGGTGACGTGACGCCCCGTCTTTCGAATCGCGCCGCCACGCTACCAGAATGCATTGAACGGCTGTTTACATAGACAATAAATGGGAAGAGTGGAAAGGACGGAGGCTGTGGACATACCATTAGGCTTCATCCATTGTGCTGTGGCAGTTGTCCAACCAAAATTCAACGAATGGATTTAATTGCCTAATGAGAATCACAAACATAACAACCCACAACTGCAATAATTTGTCAATCAAAGCATTTACAGACACCCTCAATGTAAACCAGATGCACCTCACACATTTCCTTCCCAAAAAAAAGTGCAGGCGGGTTCAGTGTCAGCGAAGGGACAGAGAGTATGACGTTAACTCTGCAGCTCACACTGTGTCTTCTCTGCTGTCCTGCCTATTAGCCACATGTCTGCTGCAGTCCTGATGCTGTGAGGACTTGACAGGCCCGCCGCAGAACCTCAAATTAACTTAATTTGGGCTTGGATGTCATCTTCCACAAAGCCGCCTCTGTTTTTCTTAGTCCTATAACATCTGACTGCTACTTCTTCTTGATGCCCGCTCGGTCCAGGAACACAGCGTGTTTCTCCGAGCCGGGAAAGACTGCAGGCTTTAATGAGGGAGAGGAATCGGCCCGAGCGGTGGCTTTTTAATTAGCAGCAAGGCTCAGTGGTCTCCTCCATTTCCATAGCGAGAAATTATTTACGGATGCTTTTGCTCTCTCGTGTTAGGCTGCCCATTACTGTTTGGATGGCACAAATGACGGGGCGTGGTAATTGGCATGGTGCAAAATTACCACCGAGGTCCAGAGTAATGGTGTGTTTGAGTGCCATTTTGTGCCGCCACGGTCCTTCCCTTTTTTAACACAATTTGAGAGATAAAAGAAGATTTATTGTATTCATATTTAGGTGTTTAATGTCAGCAGGGAGTAACCGTTTTAAACGCACAGCACGAAAGAACACAAATCTTCATTTTGTTCACTGAAGGAAAACGCTTCCCATGAATATATTGGTGCTCGGCACTCGACCTCAAAGTTTTACCTTCCAAGCTTTGTCTGATTTACTGTTTGGATTCTTTTCCGAGATCAGCCCCACTGTGGGCTGTTAATAAGAGACTTCTCTATATGTTCCGCTGCCAGCATCAGGGGACCGCACCACTCCAGCTCCTCAGCATTGACTGTATGGAAAGTGACATTCCCTGTGTACCAAAACATTTGTGTGCAGGGACCAATTACACCCAGGAGCCATGCGTCCTTCTCTGACATTCACACACAAACATATGCATCATGAATACTTAACATAAAACTATAAAAATGGATTATCCCACATTGCATACAGAGAACAATCTCAACCAACAAAAAAAAGGCTTTAGCTTCAACTGAACTTCTTTAAAATTTCAATCCAAAGGCAGTCTTTGCTTGTATCAGAGGGGTATATATCCTCAAGTCTAAATACACCAGAATACTCTCAGAGAGCGGCCCCACCCTTGGGACCGTGTTTCTTTGAACATTTTTACATAATGGCGCTCGTATTGATTTTTGTTTTGAACTAGGGGGAAGAGTTTGAATAGGGAGTGCTAATATTTTAATCCTGCATTCCCAAGACGGGAGTAGATATGCGGCAAAGAGAAAAACACAAACAAACAAGATTTTGTTCCTTTCATGAGAAAAAAAAAAAAACTTGAAGAAAAGTTTTTTCATAAAAAATATCAGATGATTTCCATAGAGAAAACATATCCCCACCTGTTCATCTGCACTGCATGGAATATAGTGGAGTAATTCTCCTGCACTTTATCCTGGAAATGCACTCACAGTCTGTCCACTTCTTAATAGGTTGTTCTTGACTCATGACGTGCGGCTGACAAGTGATCAATTGTTCCACTTAGAGAAGTTTATGGAAAAGTCTGCCAAACAAATCACCATCTAGTGACGAACCAGAGATTGACTGCAAGTTTGCAAACATGGACTCAGTATTGATTTTCACATGAAGAGTGAATTATTTCTCCCACGTCTCTTGTAGAGTCTGAAATGTGATATGAAGTCATTTTGCTTTCTGCGCTCTAATTCATACAAGCAGCCAGAAAGCCCTTTCTTATACGGAGCGCGATACCCTTTGCCACGGACCGCTCAAACAGTAATGCGTTCCTTTAGATTAGCCTGTCAGGTACAATGCAATTGACTGGGGAGATTAAAAAGAAGATATCACAGTGCATTATTGATTCGCATGTGAAGAGGGTCACATGTACCACAGTTTATCAGCACCTCGGTAGACGGCCTGGGAATGGGAGACGTTTTTATAAAACCCTCTTGGGACAAGGGGGAGGATTAAAGGGTTACACACAGTCAATTGTTTTCAAGTTTGCGACTACAGCCTGTTCCCATTCTCATACCTGACCCTATATTGAGAAAAGGGATGTCTAACATGATACATCAGACACTTCTCAACATAAATTACAGTTGAGAGGAGAAGATGCAGGTGGTGGTGGCCTCACATTTACATAAGAGGGCTTGTGGGTGGAAGGTCGCCAGCTTGAATCCCAAAACTACTTGGTATGATGTCACTCAGCAAGGCACAAAGGAAAACTCTACAGCCGTGCTAGCAGCTCTGTTGGGCACAGTGGGCAATCAATGGGTCTGACAAGTGAAGCCGATGCGGAAGTGCCTGAAACTTGCATTATTTCTAATGTCCATCAGGGGGCGACTCCTCTGGTTGCAAAAAGAAGTCTGATTGTATAGAAGTCTATTAGAAAATGAGCCTACTTCTCACCTGATTTATTCCCTCAGTAAACATTGTAAACATTAGTTTATGGTCTCAATCGCTTGTTTCAAGTCTTCTTCAATACAGCATGATGTTCATTTAGTAAATTATGGTCCCATTTAGAGTCAAATAGACCATAAAGCAGGGGATGCTTTAGGGCGTGGCTACCTTGTGATTGACAGGTCGCTACCACAGCGTTGTCCGGTCTGGGAGTTGTCTGTGTTTTCATCTTAGAACTTTAACCCTTTCACAGTGTGTTTTCAGTTCATGAAAGTTAACTGTAACATTTTGGTCGCCTAAAAAAATGTCTTATTCAGTGTTCGGTTGTACTTAGCTCTACCCCCTCTCTTGTCACTTCTGGTTGCAAAAAAAACATGATGGCGACGGCCAAAAACCAAGATGGTGACGGGGAAACGCTGAACCAAACCAATGACTACGTGGTGGTGACTATGTTTACTGCTTATACAGTCTATGGTTGGGCTGTACTTAGCCTAGGCACAGGAGTGCATCAAGCTAAATGCTAACATCCAATAGCGTAAATGTCGACGGTGCAACCGGTGCGGTTCCACAGGAGCCCAGAAGCTGTCAGGGGCCCATATAGGAAGGCAATTTCTTTGCCGCTTTACTATTGTAGATGGGCCCCCTTCTTGAGCAGTGTTGTTGATGACTTTGCTGAGCGCAAGGCCCGTAGGATGAACTTCTAATGGGGGTTTCTCTTTATTATGGAGTGGGATCAGGGATTTAAATCTATAGCAATGCAATTGTTACCTCTCATATGTTTGAAAGTGCGCAACTACTGTAATCTGTCTGTGATAACAATCGGGCCGCTGAGTCCAGTGCAGGTTGTTGAATTTGGCGCTTTGGCTGCTGTCCATGGTGCTGATCAAAGGCTGGTTTGCAGGATGGGAGGTGTGCCTGTGCCTGTGTGTGCGCACAAGCGTGTGCTTGTGTTTGGGGCGATGGCCCAAGAAACAATTGCACCGGGGCCAATCACAATTACATTACGCTGCTGCTAACATCAGCATAATAACATGCTCACAATGGCATTGCTAACATGCATGTTTAGAAGCATAGACTGTATATGTAGTTCTATTATACAGAATACTCAAGTACTGGACAAATATGAATTTGACCTAATGATGACGCTAGGTGTTAAGGTTAAGGGATCACCAAAGTTATTACAATTCATCCTCAGGGAGGACATGAATGTCCGAACCAAATTTTAAAACAATCCATCCAATAGTTGTCGAGACATTTCACAAAAAAACCTAAATATTCAACCTCAAGGTTGGCACTAGAAGTAAAGTCCGGGGATCACCAAAATCATAAGGCTTCATTCTCTGGAGACCATGAATGTCTTTGCGAAGTTTCATACCAATCAGTTGAGTAGTTGTTGAGATATTTCAGCCTGGACGAAAGTGGTGGACCAACCCATCGATCGACCAACCGACCGATATTGCTATCCCTAGAGCCACGCTACTAGCATGGCTAAAAGGATACACTATCAGATCTTCTAATGTTAGATCTCATCAATCTGTGATCTTCAGTGTGTCCCAGGAGTTATATTTGGAAGAACTGCTTCAGTCTTTTTCCCATTTTTCCAGAACCTGCTACGCATACTTATGTTCCAGTTAGCCATTTCCCAGAACACCCTCAACAAACCATAGATATGTGGTGTGAAGTTGTGTAGGCAGTGGAAATAGCAGAGCCAGAATTTATTTTTCCCAGTAAACAACACATTTCCTCACTCAAAATACTTGTTATATGCTTGTAAGGTCACTGTTAGTGAAAAACAGTGTCGTTACCTCCACTGCTATGATGGGTTTGTCCTTGTATGATGATTGAATGTCATTGCAAAAAGGCGAATTCTTAGAATACTGGCGTCCTTACCATTTTCTGTTATTACCCTGCATTTACCGGCTGGAAATATCTCATATCTTTTTATTATATGTGATCGGTCAGAGATCAGAATACTACACCACAATACAACTAAATTACGTGTACATTACCGGTATCTGCTCTGGTATGTTGAAATGTTTTAGCGTGGAATGGTTTCTGCTGTTCCCGGTGCCCGTTGGCCGACAGCAAAAGACTTTGGCAGCACTGGGCATCTCTCAGGTGTAAATTTTGTATAAACGCAGAGCTTGTGGAGCTGAAAAAAAACAGCATGCTGAGAGAACCTTTCCCCTGGATAAATAGAGGCTCTGAAATGTGTGAGAAAGGTCACACACATCTCAGGGGAGAGCAGAGGAGTGTTTCATTCATATTTTCTATGTTCTCTGAAGGTCATGGATGACTGCACATAGGAGCGGGTTAAAGGTGAACCTGGTATAAATAGCCAGCGGCGAAAGGTGCAAAGCGTGACCTTGTTGTCAAGATGTGTATGCTACTAAAGATAATTAAAATGCTGCGACCCACCTTCAGGTATCGGCAGGGTTTTTATCAGATTATTCACACTGTACTGTGGCTTTCAGTAAACATTTCAGAAGACATTTTGGCACACAGCTACAAGAAATGATAAAGGAATTACAACTAAATTCGTAACTTGCTTTTCTGTGCAAAGAAAAAAAAAACAATCATTCACCTTTCCAGCACAGACAGACCTGTTTACTCAAGCTACAAAAAAAACACCTCAAACTCATGTGGCTGTCAGTGAGCGATAAATGTGTCTTTGGAAAAAGGTCACACTGGTTGTTTTTTTTAAGCATCATTCCCCTCGCAGGTTTTTGACAGTACCTGGCTCTTTCAAAGGCTCCTTTTAAAATCCTGTTGAGAGAAACACAAGTAAAAGCGAAGTTTGACGTTTACGTTATGTGACAGCTTTGCTCGGCGTTTAGACTGAAGAGATAACCCCATTCGTCTGCTTTTACTGTACATGCATATTTTACTTTCTTGTAAACCATTAGCCTTTATTCATGGCAGCAGAAACCTTTCTATAATGACAGCAAAAATGTTTCTTAAGTAGAACAAAGTATGAAACAATTATTGCTGCCATGCCTGTACATAATACCGAATCATCATCCTGCAGCGGAAAGATTATCACCTGGGTGGAAAAAAAAAAAAATCAGCTGTGCTGTACATCATGTTTTCATTATATTTATCTATGACATCAGTATCCCCATATAGAGCACCTACGTGACCTCATAACATTGCTCAAGCTTAGCATCTCCCTCCCCTTGGTCTTCCATCCATGTTAAAAGCTCAAATTATACTTTCCATGTCCATGATATCTGCACAGGAGCTGTGCAGACGTCCGCATACAGCCCAGGAGTTATGTTCAACGGGCCATCTGGGACACGTGTGTTCATGTACACCCAATGTAGTATAAACAGAATTATGTGCACGTCCGCTGTCCTTGTCTGGCCCATTCTCTTTCCCAGGGCGTCAAATACAGACGCTTTGTGACAGCTGACGGCGTAAGATACTGAAGCTTAAGGCACCCTTTAGCATCGGTACGAGACGCACCGGGCTTTCCATTAATTACAATGTAAACCCATCTGCGTCAATATTAAACACTCAGGGAAAGTGCGCCGGGAGTGTGGTGACATAGTTTTTAGAGCGAAAAGAGACACTAAGGGCGGGAGGGGAGGTGGATGGATCCAACAAACATAAGGCTTTCATCCAGAAGGCCGCTGTTTGTGTCACGTGCGTCACGTTACAATTAACTGTTCGTTCGTGTCCTGTGTTCACAACGTTCAGTGTCATTTTCACTCTACAAACCTAGTAGTTTTAAGCCAACCATGTTGTATTTTCCTAAACCTGACTATAGTGGTTTTGTTGCCTAAACCTAAGCAAGTGTTTTTGATAAATTCACAACATTAAGCACATCTTTGCTGCGACCGAAAAGTGACATCGCGGGGTCTGACAAAGCGTCAGTGTATGACGAGTTGGAGTTGCTATGTCTGTATCCGTCCTTTAAAGGTGCAGTGTGTAGCATTTGACGGTGAGGTTGCAAATTACAACCAACTGAAACTTCTCAAGCTTGCAGGAGAACTACAGTGGCCGACGTGAAAACGCGAAAGGCCCTATCTAGAGCCAGTGTTTGTCTTGGTTTGTCTGTTCTGGGCTTCTGTAGAAACATGGCGGCTCCCTATGTTGATATAAACGGCTCATTCTAAGCTAACAAAAACACAACGATTCTTATTTTCAGGTGATTATACACTAAAGAAAACATACTTATTAACATTATATTCCATTTCTGCCAATAGATCCCCCTAAATGCTACACACTGTTCCTTTAAATATTAAGATTTAAATTTAAAAAATATTCTCTAGAGTGGATAAATCTGAAAATATGTCCTCATGTTTTAGTGTAGATGAGGAGAACAGAGCTTTTGGGATGATAACTTTCTGTCGACTGCAACTTTCTCATTTTAAATCATTACAGCTGCACACACAGTACAGGTGTTGTCATATTTTTATTTTGTCAGAAACTTCATGATCATAAAATAGTGATTTGGTGAGGTCTTAGAGCAGCAACGTACTGTAGGACTTACTACTCACTTTGGTTAACACGTGTCATTTATAACCCCTGATTATACCACTATTTTCTATTTAAGTTGTCTGACAGCTGAAACAGAAAAATATGTAAAAGAAATGAGCTAAATCAATAAATTTAGCTGTATTTAAAGCAGCATAGGTGGTGATGATGGGGAGCTGGAGGGGACGGAGAGGACAAAGAGATTCAGCGGTTTTCCTATTGACGGGTGTTCCAGTGTGGACAACGATTTTAATGACCTGAAAGTGTGGACGTAGTCTCCGATACCTTGAGCCCAACCTCTGTTTCATTTCCCCTGCAAGTTATCATCACACAGCCGAGGCTTCTATCTCCAAACTCTGCATAAATATCAGTATGGATACGGAGGCCATGTCCTCCTCAGCTAATTAAATCTGTAATCACTCTGTACTGTAAAATAACAAAGGGAAGGGTCGAGGCCGGTGTGAGGGCTGGCTGGCGGTTTAAATGAGGGCCAGTGGACTGTTATTTAATAAAGACAGCTAATTGGGTCAGAGATCTTTGTCTTCGTAAAGCAATAAGAAGGGCTACTGCAGACCTGCAAGATGAAAGTTGTCCTGAAGGAAGTCTGGAGAACAATGAAGAGAGAGAGAGAGATAAAAAGAGGTGCGAGAGAACAACATGATAGTGTTGTCAAGGGTACACATGTGTTGTATTTGGTCTGCGGGGTTTGAAGTCAGTGGTTATGATAGGGGAAGGTAATGGGATTCAGGAGAGATCCGAGAGTGCATCCTAATGGAGGAGGCAGCGACAGAGCAGCACAAGTCCATGAACCCTTTTGATCTTGTTCATCTCAACTGAAGGGCTCATCCTGCCCTCTAGTGGAAGATTTAATGAACTACGTACAACTCTCATTGCTGTCTCGTTCCATGTCCTGCTACAGTTTTAAGCAGTTTTATCACTTTTATTTACCATTAGGTTGTGTTTCCTGTGTTTATTGTGGGAGGATTTACTATAACAGCATACAGTTTCTTAATCCATCTTTCAGCATCAGAACATTATAAGCATTTGAAATGTCAATGCAATTACATTTTCTTTGCTCAATAATTGATTTTCTTGTGCAGCTGTGTATGAACACCTGCAGAGTATCATACACAACAGACCTGCAATCCACGTCATAACTACCACTGAAGACACCAAGGTCACATCCTCTTTATATACTGCATGGCCATTTTAATTACAATTCATGTACCGTGGAAATAAATGCTCTGTAGTGTTTTATGAAATGCTTTTTCTGTATGTATCTGTCCTTGTGCTGCTGCAACAACTGAATTTCCCCTCTGGAGATCAATAAAGGTTTATCTTATCTTATCTTATCTTATCTTATATACAAATTAAAATACATCCTCAAATAAATTACTGAATAACCATTTCCAATGTGTTTGAACTCCAAAATATATAAATAGATAGACTTATTGATAGTTATTATGTCAAGCCATAACACAAATTTTATACATGAAAAAAGGCAGGCTACTTAATCAAAGTAGGCCTATGTTCAGATAATGACCTCTTCTATGTCTCTGGCACTTCATCAAATAGTTAGCAGGCCTGTATTTAATAGAGGTGCAACGGTTCAATAAGCACAGTTCGGTTTGTACGTCATTAAACGGTTTAGTTTTCGGTTTTGCATCCCTAGTGTGTGCGTCTGTTGCTGTACTGTGGGTTGTTTCCTCGTTGTCATTCTGCACTTTCTTGTACCTTCTACCTGTTCCAAAGAAACACTGCCTATAGTAAATATTGTAAGTCATTGCTGTGTTTGGTCACCCCACTTGTCTGTTGTCACAAGTCACCTTTCCTATGCGTGTTTTGTCATTTCCTACATCTCAGCAGTTGTTGTGTTTTTCTCTCCACCCTTCCAGACCCCCACTGGGAACATAACCGCAGGGTTTCTTTCAAGCAAACGTTACACCAGCTCATTTAGACCAGCTCCTTTCACCTTGAACACGAAATCAGCCGCTGTTGTGTTGGTTCAGAGTGAAAACCTGCATGCATACACTATTAGTGGGCAAAAGAGACGGATATTAGATTAGCCCTTTTCAATTAAACGTGATATTTCATTTACATTTCAGCACAACACTACCTGCTAATTTCACTGATTCGTATTGAAAGTAGCTGATGTAGGTTTTGGTTTGAGACCCAGCTTTTATGCTTGTTAGAATTAGCATTTAAATGAAATTTCCAAAGACCTCACTATAGTGCTACACAGTCTTGCCTTTGAGACACGTGAGCTACAGCTGAAAAGTAACTTCAAAGATCTACACTAAATGACAGTTCAATCAGGAGACACTTCATTTAGAGTGAACAGATAAATTCATTACATGGTGCACAATAAAGGTGGAGAGAGTCTTTGGTGATTAGACCCCGTAGTGATGTAGTCATATTTATGGGGTAGTGATGCGAAGAGAGTTAGCTGAAGATCTGGATGATGGGATGTGGAGCAGGACTTCTGATGAGCTCAGTGAAGGAGTCTTGATGTGATGAAGACTGGAGATGAATGGGGAGGAGGAGGGTTGAGTCTGTTCGTAAATTCATACTAAAATAACAACTGAGTTTTTTTTATTTTTTTTTAGCCAGGAGAATAGTTTTTTATTTAAAGGGTCATATTTTAAAAGGTGAGATTTTCATGTCTTTTCTTTTATTATAAAGCAGATTAGTGGCATCTAGTGGTGAGGTTGCAGATTGCAGCCAACTGAATACCTCTCTGCTCTCCCCTCCCTTTCCATGCGTGTTGAAGAACCACGCTGGCTTTAAGGTAACATAAAAAAAACATGACAGGCTCTCGCTGGAGCCAGTGTTTGGTTTGTCTGTTGTCTGGGCTACTGTAGAAACATGGCGGAGCGACATGGCGGACTCCGTGAAGAAGACCCGCTCTCTATGTAGATATAAACGGCTCATTCTAATGCCGGGCGCACACACGAGAATCAATCTGATTTTGGACCCAATTCCCCCCTCCTGTAATCATCAGCAAAGCCCTGATTTTTTGACGATTCTAAAGATTATCTTTCCAGATATGCCTGTGGTGTGACGTATGTTAAGAGTGTTTTTTACATGGAAGTCCATCCTGGCCGCACCGATCTCAAACCGCAAACATTAAACATGTTCAATATTTACGATGGGATATCCTGTTGTGTGTGGGAAACCCCGAGGAGAGCCGATGACGCGGTCACGTGGGAATGAACGATAGCCAATAGAGACCCAAGCTGACTGAAGCAGAAGGACAACCACCGCCGTAGTCGTGGCGGGCCGCGGCTAATGCATGAGATAATGCTAAACGAGAAGCATAAAGTAGTAGTTAGATGGACCTCAGAAATGGAGGACCAACCTGTTGATTTGTGGCAACAACACGAGTGTTTATTTAACGTGTCTCCGTGACGTCATCCATCCAGCCTTCGTGAATTTTAAGTACAAAGTAGTACAAAAACTAACATTGCTAATTCTTCCTGCCCGCCATGTTTGTTGACACTAAAGTCACGTTTGATCACGAGAGATCATCTGTTAGTGTGTGGTGTTTTGGCTGTTTTGGACAAATCATTGCTCACCACACACTATAGGAACAGATCTGTTAAATTGATCATAACATCATAACATGTCGTTCAGCCTTAAGCTAACGAAAACACAACGATACTTTCAGGTGATTATTCACTAATGAGAACATAGTTATGAATATTATATTCCATTTCTGCCAATATTTCCCCCTAAATCCAACAACCAATAATTTATTAATGACCATCAAACCAAGGTCGGTTGAATCTGCTTTCGGTACAGCATGGTGGGTGAGCTCAGGCTACAGTCAGTAACATCAAAACATAGACATCAACATCACATTAGACACATGACTAACACAGCAGACATTATCCACATTATTACCACAAGACAAAATTCACTGACAGTATTTACAAAGGTTTTAAGGGCAGTACATCTGTCATGGTTAGTGAGAAGTGTGGCGGGGAAAAAAACAGTTTTTAGGTAAATATTAAGTATTGTGTTCAGATTCCACAAACCATTTTATTTCTTCCTCCTCATCCTTTTGTGATGTTTTCTTGGCCACAGTGCAGCAGTAAAGGTGACGAAGGTGGAGGGTTGATTAGCTGGAAGTGCCAGGGGGAGTTTGGGGGCGTCCAGGGTGATGGAGGTGCCCAATTATTTTCCTGTCTGCATGGAGAAGAGGAGGTCGTGACCCGTGCCCTTCTCAGCAGACTGAATGATGTGCCGCATTTGGCCTGGACTGATGCAGCTCCAAACCTGGCTGTTGTGAATGAAGTAAAAAAAAAAATGAAGTCAGTTATAACTGTTCAAAACTGGACTGTGAGTGGCAGTGGATAGTCGACTTCATCCATCCGTACAGATGTAACAGAGGGGATGAGCTTCTAAACAGAAGGTTGTGTGTTCAAGATGACTGCTGCATCCATCAGACGTCATAAGCCCACTATCATCGGGAAGTTGAGTGTGTGCACTTTCATGTAAAAAATAAATATATCTAGAGAAAACAATGTGTCACTTGCAGACTCTGCCTGAACCCTGAATCCCTTTCTTCACATATGCCAATTGTTGATTCCTCGGAATTAAACATGAACTACTTTTAGGGAAACTTAGGTCAGTTTTAATATTGTGCTAAATTTTTACGGCCTTTATGGTATTAAGTACTTCTGAATATATGGTTAATATGGTATACAGTATGTGTTTGTGTTGTTTGGCCAGTGTTTTTAAGATAAGATAAGAGATAAGATATTCCTTTATTAGTCCCACAGTGGGTAAATTTGCAGTGTATATCAGCAAAGGGGATAGTTCAAAAAACAAGATGCATCAGCTAACACAATAAAAAAAAAGAGATAAACAAAGTGAAACAAATATGAACCATTTAAATTGAAGGAAGTATAAAAATAGGAGCAGTATATACAGTATTGTCAATAAACGGACTATTAACAAAATTGCACAAGTGGAAAATTATATTGCACAGTGAGAATTAAATAAAATTCCACCTGAAAATATTGCACAGTATGAATTACACCTGAGAAGTAATAATGATAATGATATTGCACAGTCATTATACAGTATAGTGCAGTTATTGTCAGCTTTTGGTGTGTAAGTGTAAGTTGTCTACTGGGTGTACTTTTCTTTATATAAGTGAACATCTACCTCAGGCTAATGAGGTGAAGTGAAATGTCTCTCTGTGCTATATGACCAGTATATAAACAGTAGTGTGAACAAATAGGACTACAATCTTTATTGAAACTTCCAGTCCTCCACAGCTAAAGTCAAATGATGAGGATATACTGTATCCCATGAATCATAAAATAATGAGACAATCAGATAATACAAGTGCAGAAGGCAAAATAAAAGTTATTTGCATACTGCTCATTTATAGGACTTATTTGCAACTCTTACAATGCATTATTTCCTCAAACAACTACAGCTTATATGAAAAATATAAGTTGTATATGTTTTTCTACACATTTTATTGTTAAATATTTTTCACACTTCTATTATTATTATTAGTCTATTATTTTAAGAATTTAAAAAAAGAATACCTGATGTTTAACTAAGTAGTTTATTTTATCTTTTTTATTTTTTTTGTTTATTTATTTTGCACAATTTAAGACTATACGACATAACAAAAAAAATAAATGAATAATATAAAGGGCAGGAAGAGGCAAAAAACCCACTGGGCTTATCTGAAGCCTCCACCTAGAGACAAGATTAATATAAAGAAATAATATGACTACATAATAGTTATTTAATTGATGCCTTTATCTCTCTTAATTTAAGCAAAATAACCAATATCTTTTCTTGCACTGCAGATGTTAAATTGTCTGTCAATCACACAAAGGAGGCGGGCTCTTTTGTTTTGAAGACTTCTTCAAACAAAAGAAGTCTTCAAACTTCTTTTGTGTGAAAGAAGTTCACACAAAAGAAGGCAAATGAAAGTTATTTGAAAAGTGCATACTGCTCATTTATAGGACTTATTTGCAACTATTACAATGCATTATTTCCTAAAACAACTTCAGCTTATATGAAAAGTTGTGTATGTTTTTCTACACATCCTATTGTTAAATACTGTTCTCACTTCTATTATTATTATTTGTCTATTATTTTAAGAATTTAAAGAAAAGAATACCTGATGTTTTACTAAGTTGTTTATTTTATCTTATTTATTTTTTGTTTATTTATTTTGCACAATTTAAGACTGTACAACATAACGAAAAAAATAAATGAATAATATAAAGTGCAGGAAGAGGCAAAAAACACACTGGGCTTATCTGAAGCCTCCACCTAGAGACAAGATTAATATAAAGAAATAATATGACTACATAATAGTTATTTAATTGAAGCCTTTATATCTCTCTTAATTTCAGCAAATAACCAATAACTTTTCAATAAATATCTCTTTACTGTGTCTATTATTTTAAGAATTTAAAGAAAAGAATACCTGATGTTTTACTAAGTAGTTTATTTTATCTTATTTTTTTTTTGTTTATTTATTTTGCACAATTTAAGACTATACAACTTAACAAAAAAATAAATGAATAATATAAAGTGCAGGAAGAGGCAAAAAACAGTTATTTATTATTTGTATTATTATACAATAGTTATTTAATTGATACCTTTATCTCTCTTAATTTCAGCATAAATAACCAATATCTTTTCCTGCACTGCAGATGTTAAATTGGCTGTCAATCACATGAAGGAGGCGGGCTCTTTTGTTTGAAGACGGCCTCTCATTGGATGATACGCGTTACTGGGAAACGCCTTAAAAAACGTATCTTTCCTGTGATTGGCCAGGATTGAGATTATTTTTAAGAATTTGAAGAAAAGAATACCTGATCTTCCACAAAGTAGTTATTTAATTAATGCCTTTATATCTCTTAATTTAAGCAAAATAACCAATATCTTTTATGTTAAATTGTCTGTCAATCACACAAAGGAGGCGGGCTCTTTTGCTTGAAGACGGCCTCTCATTGGATGACACGCGTTACTGGAAACGCCTTAAACAACGTATCTCTCCTGTGATTGGCCAGGATTGACATGGCAACAAACTACACGACCAATCAAAATTGGCGATTCTTCTCGTCCCCAAAAGGCAGCAGCAAGCAGCAGCAAGCTCTTGAGCTCTCTACAGGCAGCGAGTAGCGGATTGATATGTGTGTTTTTGTGCGGTCATCTTTCTGCTTTTAGCTCTCCTCCTGATACCTTACCGTGTTATCTTTTTACATCTGTCTTTTTGTTTCTTCTTTGGTTTAGTCACACAACAATATAAAACTGAAGTTGCTTTGTTAAAGGTAAGGCTTTTAAAGATTTATTTTCTTCCTCCCTTTTGTAAAAAAAAAAACCTGCACCGGCTCATCCAAAATGGCGTCTGAAGCTAAGACACCAACGGTTTAAAACAGAAGCTAACCGTTAGAATATGGAACGTCAGTTAGCTTAGCAACCGGGAAGTTAGCCTAGTTTAGCTTAGCTTAGCTTAGCT
Source organism: Adelosebastes latens (assembly GCA_916700685.1). Taxonomy (NCBI): domain Eukaryota; kingdom Metazoa; phylum Chordata; class Actinopteri; order Perciformes; family Sebastidae; genus Adelosebastes; species Adelosebastes latens. The sequence goes on from CAKAKR010036971.1 coordinate 46,180, forward strand.
TAGCTCAGCTGATTTAAAATGGCGTCGTCGCCTAGCTACTCTTACAACTAGTATTTTATAGATTGCAAAAAAATCCATCAGGTATTTTCATATAAATAGCATTGAATTTGTCTGTAAAAGACAAAACAAATACTTTCTTTTGGGTCGAGTAAACAAATTCTGCTTTTGTTTTTTTTTTTACTTCTGTGATTATGAGTTGTTCTACAGTATTGTTGTTATACTATACATGGTTATACAAAAGTTTGTCCACTACTTTAAAGTCAAAACTGCTCCACTAAATTGATTGTAGGTCAAAACCCCTTGAGAAACTCTATGTATCAGCTTATTATAATAATATATTAAGGCTGGCTAAAACACCATCACCATGTTTTGAACAGTGAATATCAATTGTTACCATCAAATCGGAGATACAGGGTTTAATAAGGTTATACTGAAGCACTCTTTTGTGCACCAGTCAATCCTAAAAAAACTTAATATGGAGCCTAATAATCCCAGATCAAATGTACGTTGAAGGGCCCTGAATATCGTTTTAACTGTTATTGTAATGTTTAAATGTACGGTATGTATCCTTGTTTCTTGTCTTTGTCCTTTCTGTGATGTTGCAAATGGAAAGCTGCTGTGACGCAAAACAAATTTCAGACCCGTCTGACAATAAAAGTATTATCGTATTTCACAGGAAAATAAGACGGTAGTAATGCATATTATCAGATGTCATGTTGGTGTGCCGTTATCTTGCACGGGATTTTAGGCCAGTACCACTCAAAAAAACTGGCCTTTAAATCCTTAATATAGTCTCTCAGCCATGATGCTATACAAGCCTGCACAGCCGAGTGGAAACATTAGCAGCTAACCACGCTGCCCTGCCCCAATATCACTGCATCATGGTGCAGCGTTAGGTTTGCATGCTAGCTAGTCCTGTTTTCGGTCTAAATAGGAAGACATAACGACACAGTGCATCTCGGATGAGACAGTAACACTAACGTTGTTATAATGTAGATGATTGTTTTGCATTCCGGCAATATTTGCACTATCTGTTTATATCATGTTTATTTTTTGTTTATAGTTTATTTTGTATATTGTATATTGGTAGAATTTCAATTTTTTTTTTTATTCTTATTTTATTCTAACTTTTTTATTTATTCTTTTGTTATTATACTGTTTGACTTGCACCAACAAAACCAAAGCAAATAACTAGTGTATACCTCTTACACCTGGCAATAAACACGATTCTGATTCTGGTTCTGATGTAACATGTATCTTCACATCAGAATCAGAATCGTGTTTATTGCCAGGTGTAAGAGGTATACACTAGGAATTTGCTTTGGTTTTGTTGGTGCAAATA
>CAKAKR010036981.1:3995-17135 GCA_916700685.1 Adelosebastes latens
CTTTTAAACCACCTGACAGAGTGAGAACGACATTTCACATGTTTTTAACCTTCCTGTTGTCCTCGGGTGAAATTTGACCCGTTTTCAAACTTGATTATATCATAAATATGGTTTTCTTTCATCTAACTGCCCCAAAATAACATGAAAGAAAGTAATTCATAATTTCAGGGGGGTTTTCTCAATCAAAAATTAGGTATAATTTCATGTAAATGAGGTTTATTGACCATAAATTACAAAGAAAAAAGTTTAAAACTTGTGATAATGAGTTGGAAAGCAGTTGGCTAAAAAGGTGTCATTATGTGCTGCCATTGAAAATGTTTTATATTATAATATTTATAATATTCTGACTAAACTTTGACATATACCAGTCTGTGATAATCCCTCAACATTATGTTCCTCTGATACTAACTATAGTCAAAATAATTAATAATTTCTGCTTTTTTTATTCAAAAATTAGGTGTAATTTCATGGAAATAATGTTTATTAACCATAAACTATGAAAAGAAAAGTGTAAAACTTGTGAAAATGAGTTGGAATGAATTGGCTACAAAGGTGTAATAGAATTGGGTGATAATTTTGGGTGATAATTTATACCGTATGCTTTATAAACCGTCAAACCAGACCAAAATTTGCAGGAGGGTTAATGAGACGAACGTTGTTTGTGTACGTGATGTCGAATATAGTTTCACCGTCTCTTTGAGATGTGCGCTTTCAGAGGTCAAAGGATGCTGGGAAAATACAGGAAGTAAACATCTCACACTATTTCGCTGAGATTGCTGTCTGCTGCAGACGGTGATAAGATTAATGAATATTTACAGTACATGCTGTTGAAGGATTATTTTGCACAATACACAAATTTGTTAGTTCAGTGTTATCTGATGTACCCATAAAAACACATTTTGTGTAATTGTTGAGCCTGGGATTGCCGATGCGGGTGGATGGAACATAACATGTGCTACTGGAGCTCGGTGTGCATAAGCTAGGTAGGAAACTGATAATGATTTCTGAGTTCATGCTTTGTATTTTTATTTGTCTAATGTATCTAGCAGTATGGACACATTTTGTTTCCTTTGAAAAGTGAGGTTTGATAAGTTACCACAAGTACTGTGTGATGATTTTACAGGGCAGTGTTGTGAATGTTTTCTCCTCATCTAGAGAAGGGCCACTGACGTATTTTAGTGTGTTAATAACTACCGTACTTGTGCCAGATACCTGCCGTGTTTGTGCCATGTTGGTACTGAAATAGTGCAAGATTAACTTTTATTCGAACATGTTTGTTTTTTTAAAGACTTCATCAAAATGGGAAGACAATAAAAATCCCACAAAGTTTGCATTTGAAGTCTTGTTTGTGATTTATCTCGGCTTCACATGTTTGTTAGTGACATTTATGACGTGTTTCCTGTACTTATGTTACGCCGTTTCCGCATGTATTTTACTTAGTTTACGTATTTATTTTAAGCCCAACCATGATGTTTTTCCTAAATTGAACTAAGTGGTTTTGTTACCTAAACATAACTGCGTAGTTGCTTTGCGTACAAATGCAAAAAGGCTAAAATGCGTCCTCATGACACGGGGAATGTCCGTGTAATGTCGCGGTATTTATACGCCTTCCCGTGAGACCGGGATGCAGGAACACATGTCGGCATTATACATTTCTGCAAACCACGGACACGCTGAATGTTGACGTTTTTGCATTCCCATCAGAGCAAGTGACGTAGTACAACGAGCGACCGTTGAAAGTTCCGTGGTATAATCACGAGTATAAAGAGTGAAAAGGTCCAAACAAACACAAGACTTTCACCCAGGAGGCCGCTGATCGTGTGAAACCAGAAGTAAACGTTGAGTTTACGCTTGTTATGTAAGGGTGGTTGTTATTCATTTACGCTAGTTACAGTTGTTACGTTATTAATTGAAATCAAACCATGATGTTTTTTTCTAACCGTAACCAGGTAGTGTTGTACTTTACACTACTGTGTTGTTGTTGCCTGAACATTACCAATCATTTCACAACGTTAACTATGTGGCATCGCCTTTCTGCAAGTGTGATATGAGGCTGATATGAAACGTATTTTGGGTTCAGAAATGTCAGCAATCAACGTATCCTGTGGTTTGCAGGAAAGCACAATACCAAAATTTTTTCTGGCGACTGGGTTTGAACAAAGCAGGTTATTCCATCAAACAGACAGAAATGACATTTTCCTCAAAACGTGAATTAGTAGCATAGAAATGTGATTTGTAGAAGACGGTGTTGGCAGGCTTCACCACTCTTCAGGCTCCGTGTCATCAAGAGGATTTACGTCATTTGAGCCTCGCGGCCGAAGTCTTTTTCTTTTTTTAGTCGCTGTTAATGACGATCCAGGCGGGTAAAGAACATTATGATGGTCTCTCTCTGCCTGCCGTTCTTGAGCTGACGTCACTCGTTTGCACCAGAGATGATTAAGTGTTCCCAATCAGGCGAACGCAAGCACATCAGAGACTTGTTCAGTGCACTCCTCTCCTGGCTGCACCGATAAACTCTCATTAGATGTGAAGTATTCCACCAAGATGCAACTGAATCACTTCTGAATGGCTCATTGCTGGAGTGATTCTTCTTCTTCTTATTCTTCTTCTTATTATTATTATAGTGCTGTGGGCCCATTCAGCAGCTAGGATGAGATTTCTCAGGTGATGTTCTGTTTGTTCTGTGCCTGCAGATAAAAATGTTCAATTAGATTTATTCTGATTTATTCACAAAGTGCTGCAGCTCAATGCTTAACCTTTATTCTGAAAGTGACAGCCTTCCACTTCCTCTCTAGTCGTCCCCTAATTTGTGAGTAATTTTTGGAGCAATAAGAACCCTGTTCTTGCTTTTGGTGTGTCATTTCACGCCATGTAGTCTGTACTGACTGCAGTATAAACACATCCGTGTGAATATGCTACGAGTTAGTGACGGAGAATAAAAAGAGAGAGAGAGAGACTGCTGATGGAGGAGGAAGGGAGGGCAGGTGGATGGGTCCAACAAACACAGGACTTTAACCAGGAGACCCGTGTTCATGTCCAAAAGTGTTGTTGAGTTATGTTGAAGTCAGTGATGTTTGTGACGTGTTTTCCGTACTTATATTACGTTGTTTACGTACGTATTTTACTTAGTTTGGGTATAATTTTCAGCCCAACCATGATGTTTTTTCTAAACCTAACTAAGTAGTTTTGTTGCCTTGGTTTTGTTACGAAGGATCAGACTCTTTAATTCAGAGTCCCTATAGATCCAGAAGAAGCCCACACATCAGCAGCTCCACACCCATTCAATGTTACCTCACCAAATGAAAATGAGAGTGCAGTTTAAACCCAGTGAAACAAAAAGTACTTCAGCAAAATAACAATTACAACAATAGCATTTAAACAACAGCAGTTAGAGCTCATTCAGGTTCATTCAAGCATCCAGAACACAGTTTTACAGCATCTTAAATGTCTTAATAGATCTAATAATAACGAGAACCGGGCAATTAAACAGCTTATTATCTGAAAAGAAACAAGAAAAAAGCTGTTTTGTCTTGTTTCCTCTCCTCTGCACCCTTTTCTTCTTCCCCCCTCTTTCTGTTACCTCTAAGATAGGCTAACCTTCTTGTTTCCTCTCTTTACCTTCTCTTCTTCTAGTTTACGCCCCTCTCTTTCTTCTTCTTCTACTAACCTTTAATCTTTATTTTCTCTCCTTTAGCTTCCTCTGAGCATCCCCTCTTCATCCCCTCTGCCTCTCTAACTGCTCATTTTCTAACCTCCGATCTCTTTCCTCTATTCTGTCTTTGTCTCTTCACCTCCCTCGTCTCATTTTTCCTTCAGTCATTTTAAAGAACACAGACCAATATGAATGCTAATGAGGTTTTTCTGTTTGTTATAAGGGCCTGGGGATGATCTGACTGAGGGTCAAAACTGGTCATTTCAGGAGGAAACCCTCAGAAGAACTGAGGCAGAATCTGTTTTCCCAACAACTCTGTAAATAGTGACTATAAAAAAAACAAAAAAAACACTGACAGCTGTTTGCCTAATGACGACGCTCTACTCGATTAGTGTTTTGCAGCTCTCCATTTACGTTTTTATAGCACATCTGCAAAAAGCTCTCCAGCACTGAAGAGAAAACAGCTTGTTTTCATTTACCATCATTATCCATGTTGTTATGCAGTCCCACAATATCGGATCTTTAAAACCAAAATGATGAAAAAATGGCAGCAGGATGTGATGATCCAACACAGTTTCACCGCAGTTCGTGAAATAGTCACAAAATTTAATCTATTTGATTCGTTCACATAGACATGAATTTCACTTTTTTTTTCTTGATGCTCAGCCACTTTCAACGTGTTTTTTGTGCCTTTTCCTACAAATGTTCAACAACACGTGACGCACGTGTTAATTTCCGCCCCAGTCTTCTCAAAATAAAACTACTTAGTTAGGTTTAGGAAGCGGCACGGTGGTGCAGTGGTTAGCATTGTCACCTCACAGCAAGAGGGTTGCAGGTTTGAATCCGGCTTGGGGGCCTTTCTGTGTGGAGTTTGCATGTTCTCCCAGTGTTAGCGTGGGTTTTCTCTGGGTTCTCTGGTTTCCTCCCACAGTCCAAAGACATGCAGGTTCATTGTTGACTTTAAATTGCCCGTAGCTGTGAATGTGAGTGTGAATGGATGTCTGCCTCTATGTGTCCTGTGATAGTCTGGCGACCTGTCCAGGGTGTAATGGATGGATGGATGGACATAGGTTTAGAAATAGATCGACTTGGTTACGATTAGGCAACAGAACTACTTAGTTAGGTTTAAAAAAAGATGGTGGTTTGGGTTTAAATAACACCCGAAGTGCTGTAACTTAAGCACAGAAGTTACGTTACAAATAAATCAACGTTGACCTCTGGTTTCACACGGGACATGAACAGCGGTCTCCTGGGTGAGAGTCCTGTGTTTTTTTAACCACCCATCCACCCCGACATCCTGCCTACACGGCGTTCACCGCTCTCTATACTTCCTGGTACACAATTACATGGATCACATACGAATTGATTTTGTGCTGAACCATCACGAAATAAATGTGAAACTCGTGTCTATGTACACGAATCAATACATTACATTTTGTGACTATTTCCCGAACTGCTGTGCGACCAGGCTGGATGATGTGGAGAGGGAAGCCAACGAGGATGTGCTGGTTACTGTCATTATCATATTTATGTTGTCTTAAGTTGTTCCACTTTGCCTCTTGCCTGCAGCACTAATTAAAACCACACCGTCACCGATGATTAAAGGGTTAATCAGCTGCACCGGTGGAGTCTGCAGGCAGAACACAGCTGGCATGGTGAAACATGAATGAATCTCTGAGCACACTGTGGGCGGTGGACTGGATCGTTCTATTGATGCTCTCTGCAGCCCGCCGTCTCTTCAGGCCAAACTTAATGATAGAAGTCAAACTTTCGGCCTCCTGCTGCGGCGTCAGAGACAAAACCTATGATGAAAGTTAAATGTAAGAAACCAGAGAGCTGCAGTACTTCGACATGCTCGCTCTTCTCGTCCCGTCCTCTAAAAGAATTGATCACTTTACTGCTGAACAACAAATGAAGCTGATTTCTGACATCATTGTGTGACAGTGATTTTGTAGTTGTTCAAAGATGTGCCATCACTGGTTTGTGTACCTTTTGGTTCCTAACAGTACAACAAAAACAACAAGAAAGAGTCCGTTTCAGCTCTTTTGATGCTTCATGTTCAGTAAACTGGAGCTGGATTTAAAAACAAAAAACCCATAAATACTGAGGCTGATGACTTATGGGAAGCAGCTGTGTTGACAGGTCAGGTGATGGGCTAAGGCGGGAAACACACTGAGGACACCTGGTGGGCAGGTGAGGAATAGCCAGGTCTGAAATGGCAGACTCTTAAAGACATAGGGCCCTAATTAAATTATCTATAGGGTATAGTTTGAAGTGCTTTTAGGGCGTGTCTAACTCCACTTTTGCTGGTTAAGCAGCGCACAATCTGGGTGTAAAGTAAGGCTCAAGGGGCAAAGGGGCTGTATTTAGCCTCTTAATTAATCATAAGTGTGTCTTGGGTGTAACATAAATAAAACCAATCAGTGTCATCTCCCATTCTCTTTAAAAGCCAGGTGCACCTGCTGCAATGCTATTTAAATGGTGGATTCAGCAAATTGCAGAAGCGAGCGGTTGTCTGTAGTGAAAATGTTGCTTTTAAAAGGCTAAACGCCAACAAATATGGATTAAAGCAGAATATTTTGTTAGGGTGAAGAATCCGGAAGCTGCACCTTTGAGTTGCCTAATGATGTTGGACTGTGTTTAGAGTGAAAACTAAATGATTTAGGATTGTGATCTACTAATGAACAGTTAAATGTGGGTTTCATAGCTTTGCTCTGCTGGAAGAAGGTCTAGTGGTGGTTTATCACAGAAATGTCACTAATAACTAGATATTATGAAAGAAAATACTGAAAATGAAGCCATCCGAAAGGTATTTAATGGATCATCTTTTGTGCATAATGATCACGATGAGGAGGAGGCAGATAGCCTTACACAGTGCTACACACTGCAATTATGCTGCTGGAAAAACAACACTACCGTCTGATAGACGGGGTGAATTCATTTAATTTCACAGACTGTGAATCAATACCTTTTTATCTGTCACACTGCGTGAACCTGGATACATTTTCAAACTTTCTATATTGCTACGTCACAGTCTAACGTTTTTAGAAGTCCTAATGATAATATACGAGTCTCCAGGCGTCACCACTCCTCTGAATCACTCAGTAAACTGTGAGGGCATCAAGGTAATTGGCTTTAGAGACACCACAGCTCCTCATTACAGTTTGATCTCCAGACAGCTGTAAAAAACATCCCTAACCGTGGATACTTGGACCCGAAATAGCTGCTCAATTACCGGTTCAGACGATATGTTCAATTCATATGATAAAACTGGAAGACTCGGCTTAGTGTCCCCAACTCAGTTTGATAAACCGACCACAACAGCCCTCTCTCTCTCTACTAACCACACTCTACGTTATAGCATCCAGGACTATGCTGCTCTGACAACTTTCCGAAATCAAACGGCGACTGCTTCTCAGGATCTTTAGTTTAAGCTAAAAGCTCTCTGAGAGTATTCGCTGAGTTTGTTAATCCGGCCCCAGGTGGATCTAAAGATGGGCTTTTAACAAAGGTCATCTCAGGTTTTGCAGCAGATATCTGAGGACACATGAAGCATTACATCATTTTCAGCTTCTTCTTCTCTTTGCAGGCTGCACCAGGTGGCATTCTCTGGTTCTTAAAAGTGCCTTAAACCTGCATTGTCTCTAATAGCCAGCAGGGGGCGACTCCTCTGGTTGCAAAAAGAAGTCTGATTGAATAGAAGTCTTTGAGAAAATGAGCCTACTTCTCACTTGATTTATTACTTCAGTAAACATTGTAAACTTGAGTTTATGGTCTCAGTCGCTAGTTTCAAGTCTTCTTCAATACAGCATGATGTTCATTTAGTAAATTATGGTCCCATTTAGAGTCAAATAGACCATAAAGCAGGGGATGCTTTAGGGCGGGGCTACCTTGTGATTGACAGGTCGCTACCACGGCGTTGTCCGGTCTGGGAGTTGTCCGTGTTTTCATCTTCGAACTTTAACCCTTTCACAGTGTGTTTTCAATTCATCAAAGTTAATTGTAAAATTTTTCTCGTCTAAAAACGTTTTTCGCTTGTATTTAGCTCCATCCTCTCTTGGCACTTCTGGTTGCATTAAAAACAAGATGGCAACGGTGAAAAGACCAAGATGGCAACGACGAAAAACCAAGACGGTGACAGCCAAAAAGCAAGATGGTGAAAACCAAAAACCAGATGGTGACGGCCAAAAACCAAGATGGTGACAGCCAAAAACCAAGATGGTGACAGACAAAAACCAAGATGGTGACAGCCAAAAATCAAGATGGTGACGGCCAAAAACCAAGATGGCGACGGCCAAAAATCAAGATGGTGAAAACCAAAAATCAGATGGCGATGGCCAAAAACCAAGATGGCGACGGCCAAAAACCAGATAGCGATGGCCAAAAACCAAGATGACGACGACCAAAAACCAAGATTGTGACAGCCAAAAACCAAGATGGCAACGGCCAAAAATCAAGATGGTGAAAACCAAAAACCAGATGGCGACGGCCAAAAATCAAGATGGTGATGGCCAAAAACCAAGATAGCGATGGCCAAATACCACCTGACACAAATGTCACCTGACTGACTGGCATATAAACACCTGGTTCCTGCTACAGTGGCTGTCTCCAGGACCATGACGGCTCCCACACAGACTCAGCGTCGCTGTCGTGGCTGGTAATTACTTTGAGAAAAACTCAATTTTTCTGTCAACTTGTGATAAACTGTTGCAGAGAAAACATTTCGTCCTACATATCCCCAACAACCTGCACCTTCTCCTCCAGAGATAACAGTTTTAGTCCTTTCCTCCCTCAGAGTCGGAGTGAGAAGGTTCATAAATCACTAAGCTGGGACATCCTTAATGATAATATTCTCAACAAGTTTGTGAATCCGGCCTCAGGTGGAACTTTTCAGTAAAGGTCATTTCAGGCGGTGAACGGATGTCTGAGGACACATGAAACCTCCTCGAGACATCAGTCAAGAAGACTGCTCAGCGTTTTTCATTCCTTGTGGTCTATTTTCCTCCTCGCATTGTCATTTTCTGCTTCTTCTGTTTGCATTTAACAATCATAATTCATTAAAACTCCTGCTTGTTTGTCTCTCTCTGCTGTTTGAAGGCCTTCAGGGGCTCTTTAACGTGGAGGTTTCTGGCTACAGATGGGAGGTTTCATCTGAACATCTGGACTCCAGAGGTGGTAGAAATGTGTAAACTAGGACTCTGCTGGTGTTCCCAATGTTCTCTTGTACAGATAACGCCTTCAAACGCTGCTTTGACATTTTAATCCCACACAGAAGGTGGAGCGTTTACCAAGAGGATAAACTCTTCAGGCAGTCTGATGCTTGATCGCTGTTGGAGTTCTGGTGTTTTGATCCGATATGGCAACACAGACACTGTCACTTCTGAGCTGTGACTGTTAATGATTGAATATCATTACAGAATATCAATATATGAATATCATTAAAGATCACAGCAGAGTGACGACACTACATCCCAATTCCCGCTCCTTGCTTGACCAGGAAATGGTTCCAGTGCGCCATAATGAAGGACGTTACAGCGCTCTATTTCTGCTCTGAGGAGCGAGGACACACAAGAATAGTTTTCACTGAAGTATTTTACCTCGATTGCAGCTGTGTTGCTGCTTTCAGATTTCTCGAGAACTGTTCTTACAAAAGACTTCACACTCAACACTGCGCTTCCTTGGGTCCTGAGCAATACACCTGCCTTGACACACGTCACACACCCAGTCAAGGCTACTCAGAAACACCAGTGAAATACAGGCTGGTTCACGGGAAAAAAACACAATCAATCTGGCTACTTGCGGTCAGAAACACCGGTGACATACACTTGGGTGTCAACACACCCATGTCCAGCTACTTGCAGTCAGAAACACCGGTGAAATACACTCTGGTTCATGGGAAAAAACACACCCAAATCCGTTTATGCACGCTCAGAAACACCAGTGTAATATACTCTGGTTTGACGTGGCACAGCTGTATCAGCTGTCCATTGTTTTGTTATACCGCTGTATTTTATGATCCCTGTCAGATGAGCAGAACAATGTTCTTGACAACTTATATATTGACTATTAATTCAATTCACAACGTGGCATAATGTGACAAGAATGTGTCACGCCTCTTTCATTCCTCACGGGTGCTGAAAAGACTTCGGCGAAGGATACACCAGTGCATCCTCGCTCATAGCTCCTCTCTCCTCTCTCCTCGAGATGCATTTTAGGAATTGAAGATTTAGATGTTTGACTGCCGACATTAATCCTGGAACTCATTCGTTCCTTCTGCAGCATGAAAGATACCCGACTGTCGGTGTGCTGCCTGCATGTTTGTGTAGTTTGTCTCAGCTGTTTTGTTGCTGCTTCCTGTCTAATTCTCAGTGGATGAATTTAGTCCATCAATAAAATTTTGCTCTACGAACGTCAGATAACTTTACTGACAGAGACAGAACGTTACTGATTGAAAGGTGCTTCTAAATAATGGATTAATGGTAATGCAACAGGTCAAACAGCTGAATCAATTTCTGATAAAGGGATATTTTGAGCGATGGAGGAAAGTTTTAACTAATCAGGAGCTACTACTGTCATTCTGCTTTCGCTCTGCTTTCATTTGTCCATTCGTCCGTCTTTCACATTATTGTTGAGTTTTGACTGGTTGAACATCTCATAGTTCTCATTTTCGTAGCCTTGGTATAATTATTATTTTGTCTCTAATGTCGGGTACACACTACACCAGAATCCAGCTGATTTTAGGTCTGATTCCTCCTGACGATTGTCAGCAAAGCCCTGATTGTTTGATGGTTCTTAAGACGATCTTTCCAGATGTTCCTGTGGTGTGAGGTATGTTAAGAGTGTTTTTTACACAAATCGTAAAATCGTAAATATTAAACATGTTCAATATTTACGATGGGATATCCTGTTGTGTGTGGGGAACCCCGAGGACAGCCGATGACGCAGGAAGAACGATAGCCAATAGAGAACCAAGCTGACTGAAGAAGGAAGGACAACCACCGCCGTCATGGTGGCCGCGGCTAATGCATGAGCTAATGCTAAACGTAATGCATAAAGTAGTAGTGAGATGGAGCTCAGAAATGTAGGACCAACTTGTTGATTAGTGTTTATTTAACACGTCTCCATGACTTCATCCTGATTTTTTCTGTCAATACCAACAAACAAACACTCAGGAACACACTGATGTCTTCAGTGTTACCTGACAAAGTCGGTGAATCACTAACAGTGGATCAAACTTTGCGGCTGCAGCAGCGATCAAACAGAAAACTCTCCCACAGTTTATCCTCTTCATAAATAATTATTTTAAGATGTGTGTGTGTGTGTGTGAATGTTTCATCGCTGCTTCTGAGGACATCACTTTGAATCAAACATGGAAACTCCTGCAGGGCTCCAATCCCCAGTTTACACTCCAGTCAGGGTGGAATCTACACTTCACTTGGTTTGGAGAGTAAACTCTTTAAACGCAACACAAAATGTTAAAAGTTTATCCTGTTGAGGCGTAATTAAAATCATGTTAGAGGAGGAAACACATCTCTGGCACAGGGGCAGTCTGCATTAGTTCAGGGGGCTCCTAGTGGCCGAAGCCAAAAGTACATGTAGGGATTTCTATATTTTTTATATCAACACAGAACTAATCATTTATTGTAATGATGAATAATATCAACCTTGTTGTGTCTTCTTAATGACAGAATAAGAAACCAACAAGATAAGAAGGTTATTATTTACTTATCCTAACATCGGACGCTCTCTGTCCACACTGAATCTGTTAAATATGAACTTTCTGTTACGTCATGTAAACAAACCGTGTACCTATCAGCTGTGTGCTCTGGATCAGACTGGAGACGTAACCATTTTAAAGATGGATACTTGATATCTTCTTATGCTTGTACTTTTTAAACTGAAAACACATGTTTTATATTGTGATATTTACTGAAAATCAACAGCAAGTAGGAAACTTTCAAGCGATCTCCCTCCAGCCAGCTGCGTCCTTATTTAGGTTTTTGTAGTGAAATGAGGAGGTATCGTATATATAACTCTTAGTAAATAGCCTACAACTCCGTTAAATTCTGTTTATGCCATGCTACTAGCACTACTAGCTACTGGCCGACAGCCGGTTGTTCCATCCAACACGGTACAGGTTTACAGCTGTATTTAAACTGCAGTTAATAATGCACTTTAATATTTAAGGCTTTGTTTATATTCTGAGAAACTGCTGCAATAATCAAATATGTTCCAAAAATGTCACATGTAAAAACTCTTGTTCTGTTATTATTCCATACAGTCTGTTCTTAGTCCTCTTATCTGAAATGGAAATGTGTCAGTGATGTAAAAGAAATACAGTGTAGGCATGGCTCAGCCTCAGTCTCCATGGTGGCTTTAAACATTTTGGTCACTAAAAAGGACCACAACTATTATTATTATTACCTCTGCCAAGGTCGAAGGCTTAGGAAGGAGGTTATGTTTTCACCGGCGTTGGTTTGTTCGTTTGGATGATTACTCCAAAAGTCTGTGATGGATTTGAATGCAATTTTTTGGAGGGGTGGGATGTGGCACAATGAACAATCCATTAGATTTTGGTGGCGATCTGGATCCAGAATTTTTTTTAAAACTCCGCTCAGCCTGTGCATTAACACCACAGGCTTTAAGACATACACAGTGTAACTGATGACGCTTTCATGACGCATCACCCTGCCTCTTTCCTTCTGCCTGCAGAGAGAGGGACAGAGAGAGAGCGGGGGGTGGAGGGAGGGAGAGGGACAGCTGTAGATTTGCTGTTTTTTCACATTAAACTCGGTGAAATTACAGTTGAGTTCGACCAAAGCAAACTTGGTGATTGTTGGAAAGAGTAACGACGATGGTTTAGGTGAGTTTTACTTTGTTTCTGTCCAGTTTGAATGAAGTGTTTTACAATGCTCCACTACGTACAGCTGATCTCAACATAAACAAAAACACACGTGGATGATGGCGCAAGCTGAATGGAGAGGGGGAGGGGGGGCAATCGTACTCGGGCAGCTTGGTAGACGTTTGCGCTCTCTGATTGCCATTCTAGTTGATCAATGAATCAATCATCAATTGTTTTTCCCCAATTAATCAATTTGCATTCTATAAAATATCAAAAATAATTCCTAGTGCCCAAAAGTGTTTAAATATCTTTTTTAGTCTGACCAACAATCCAAAACTCAACAAATAAAACACAAAAAAGCAGAAAATCCTGATATTTGAGAAGCTGGAATCAGTAAATGTTTGATAAATTAGTCAATCATTTAAAAAACAAATGTTTTGTATTTTTCTGCTGAGTCGATTAATGCAAGGAAAGCTTAATTCAATTGTCTTGTCAGTTGAAACTACAATTCCCTGACAACTATAGTTGTTGGTTGGTTAGATGGCAAGTTCTCATTCAACAAAATGAGTATCAGCATAAAATAACAAGTCGACAGTAGATCTGGAAATATGAAATATTTGATCAAGGAATACGTGAACAAACCGAA
>CAKAKR010036982.1:1465-20966 GCA_916700685.1 Adelosebastes latens
GGGTTCTTCCAGTCTCTAGCTCGCTCCTCTAACCTTTAGGCCACCACTGCCCCAAATCAAATTAAATTAAACTGAACTGAACTGAACTGAACTGAACTGAATTTAATTTAATTTAATTTAATTTAATTTAATTTAATTTAATTTAATTGACTTGAATTGAATTGAATTGAATTGAATTGAATTGATTTGAATTGAACTGAATTGAATTGAATTAAATTAAATTATTATCTTTTCACCAAGACATGGTCAACAAATAATTGGAATAGATAATAATAATAGTAATAATATTTTTGGTTACAACAGTAAATTGAATTGAATTGAATTAAATTGAATTAAATTAAATTGAATTAAATTAAATTGAATTAAATTAAATTGAACTGAACTGAATTCAATTCAATTCAATTCAATTCAATTCCTATCTTTTCACCAAGAAATGCTCAACAAATAATTGGAATAGATAATAATAATTGTAATCATATTTTTGGTTACAAGAGTAAATTATTGTTAAATTGCTTCCTGGTTCGTCTTGTAACTTTTATTTTTGTTGATATTCAGGTAACATGAAAGTCACATCATGTCCTTTTAATGTATTTGTTGTGTAACCACATCGATGTAAAATATCAAATCACTACAAAGCTCTTCTCCATCTGTGTTTTTAGGACGTGGGTCTGGACACCATCCCGGCCTGCTGGTGGTGGGGGACGGTGAGCATGACCACGGTGGGCTACGGCGACGTGGTGCCCGTCACGGTGGCCGGGAAGCTGGCGGCCAGCGGCTGCATCCTGGGCGGCACCCTGGTGGTGGCGCTGCCCATCACCATCATCTTCAACAAGTTCTCCCACTTCTACCGCAGACAGAAAGCTCTGGAGGCGTCGGTGAGGAACAACCACCGCAGGAAGATGAGGATGAGCTGCGAGAACGAGCCGGAGGACGACGGAGAGGACGAGGAGGAGGAGGAGGAGGAGGAGGACAGCAAGCGTCTGGACGGTGATGATACTGATGACATGGAGGAGGACGATATAGACTATGAGGATGACGGAGGTGTCATCAACTACAGCTACGTGGAGCATCCGTCCTACACCTCCATGCTGAGGAGGAAGGAGCTGCTGCAGCTGTGAGGAAGCTTCACATCAAATCTGATCCAAGAACACGTTAATAAATATAGTATGAACTGGATTCATGTTGATCTTCTGTCGCTGCACGACGACAACTCAACAAGTGAAGAAGTGGGTCTGATCAGAGGCTGCTGAAGGTCGGAGGGGTCGTATAGTAACAGATCATAACTCTGAGTCTTCCATGACCGACTGTAGTCTGTTCTCATTCATCGGTGCATGTTTCATGCTGATTCTGGACGTGTTCCTCTGTCACGACTGTTAGAGGAGTGATGAACTGAACAGGAAGTGAAATAGCATGCACGCAACTGAAATAAAAAAATACCATGAACAACTGTGAGCAGTACTTTAGTGGAAGTAGAAGAGATGTTTCAACACACGGCTGCACTGACCTCTATGCTAAATGCTAACATCATGACAACGCTAACATGCTGATGGTGGAAAGTAACTAAGTACATTTACTCTATTTTGAGGTACTTGTATTTCCATTTTCTGCAAATATTGTACATTAATTTAATAACTTTAG
Organism: Adelosebastes latens; assembly: GCA_916700685.1. Lineage (NCBI taxonomy): Eukaryota > Metazoa > Chordata > Actinopteri > Perciformes > Sebastidae > Adelosebastes > Adelosebastes latens. The sequence continues at coordinate 3,104 of CAKAKR010036982.1, forward strand.
TTACTTTGCAGATTCAGATTAATAATAAAATATCATAGAAAATCAAAAATGATTGATCACTTGGTGAAATTCACAAACTACCTATCAGTGTATAAAGTAGCTCCACCTTTATCAGCTGCAACATTAAAGTGATGAACACATTAATGCATCAATAATTATAATAATATAATATAATATATTACACGGCTTTGTTGAATACTTGATTCTGAATGGTGTTTTGTCATGTCATACTAGCTTGTTATGAAGGAGGTTAAATAACGCTCCAAACTTACGCTAAATGTTGGCGAAGAAAAACTGTCATGTCCATTTTCAAAGGGGTCCCTTGACCTCTGACCTCCAGATATGTGAATGTAAATGGGTTCTATGGGTACCCACGAGTCTCCCCTTTACAGACATGCCCACTTTATGATAATCACATGCAGTTTGGGGCAAGTCATAGTCAAGTCAGCACACTGACACACTGACAGCTGTTGTTGCCTGTTGGGCTGCAGTTTGACATGTTATGATTTGAGCATATGTTTTTATGCTAAATGCAGTACCTGTGAGGGTTTCTGGATCAATATCTGTCATTGTTTTGTGTTGTTAATTGATTTCCAATAATAATTATATACATACATTTGCATAAAGCAGCATATTTGTCCACTCCCATGTTGATAAGAGTATTAAATACTTGACTAATCTCCCTTTAAGGTACATTTTGAACAGATAAAAAATGTGTGGTTAATTTGCGATTAATCACGATTAACTGTTTTAATTGTTTGGCAGTCCTAATTATTTTCTAATATTTCGGACATATTCAGCAGTATCAGTAGTATTCACCCTCTCACTTCTTATAGAAGACACTTGGACTGGTTCCAGGTCAGTGTGAAGGGTGGTGATCGGTGGCGTCGTGCCACACAGTTCAGTTTTAATGAAATACAATTTAATAAATGATTAAAATAATTTAATTCAAACTTTAACAAGAAGAAGAAGAAGAGGAAGAAGAAGAAGAGGAAGAAGGAGACTGTAAAAACACTTCAATACAAGCGAAAGTGCAGTACAGTATCAGCAAAATGTACTTAAAGTACTGTAGTGTTGCTGATACATCCACACTAATGCGTTTTGGTTTTAAAACGTTGTTTCAGAGTCCCCACAATGTGACTGTGTAAACAGATATATATATATATATATATATACACACACAGTGTGTCCCGCTGCAGACTGAAGGACACAGATCAGATTTGAGGCTTCAGCTGATTAAATATTCATCTGTTATTTTGGCGACGACGACAACATGGAGAAAGAAGAAAGAGGAACAAAAGGTTGATTTGATGGATCTGATGAGACAAGAGAAGAAGAGAGGACGCTTTTAGGAAGTCACTCTGTCCTCCAATCAAAGAGGACGAAGAAGACGAAGAGGACGAAGAGGACGAAGAGAATGAGGAGCAATCATTTAGTTTCATTTTAAAATAGGTTCAGTAACCTCCTCAAACAGCTGCTCACTGTAGTTTCTATCAGACCAACAGGAGGAAATAGAGACTTTGTTGGGGACTATTTTCAGCGGCGGATTAATCCAGATGTGGTGCTCTAGGTGAGTATTAGTGTCAGCAGGACGGTGTGTTGATGGTGATGATGATGAAGGAACAGTTTTTATCGCGAGGGGACACACAGCTTCCCAGCGTTGGACGCTTGATGGGCTGCCACTCGACACGAGGAACCTGATTGGACGAACTCTTCTCCTCGTGGGCTGCTGCTTCCAGCTTTCAAACCAGAACCAACATGGCGGCTCGTTTCGGAAACTTTCTTCTCAAATTTCACGAAAACATTTAATGAGAAATAATCCATGTAGTTGATGAATCCGTCTTTATTTTAGATCAACGGTTAGTTCAAAAGTTTCTCGGGAGTTTACAGATGCAGCGAGACCCTGATTTGCATAAAGTAGCCTCGACCTCAACTTTATGTAAATGAGGAGCGGGCGACGTGACGCCCCGTCTCTTGAATCGCGCCATCACGCTACCAGAATGCATTGCACGGCTGCTTACGTAGACAATGAATGGGAAGCGTGGAAAGGACGGAGGCTGTGGACATGAACCGTTACAGATGTGGTTTAATGGAAGACGCAGCCCGTCTGCACGGAAAGCCGTAGAAATGCCACGATGATGCGCTAGCCGCTTAGCGTGCAATAAATACGCCTTTGTTGATTTACGTGTCTTTTGTACGTCATGTATCCTGTACTGACATCGGACTTTTTTAACCAATAGACTGGTGTTCGAGGCCGTTGTTGACCGGTGTTTTGTTTTATAAGTAACGTTTGTGAAGTTTGTTTTCCGTAGTTGTTTCACGTTCTTATTTTAAGCTCAACCACGACGTTTTCCCTTACCTTAACTAAGTGGTTTTCTTGCCTGAAGCTAACTGCGGACGTTTGCGTGACGTACAAATGACACACGAGAAAACACTAAAATACGTCCTCATGACACGCTGAATGTCCGTGTAATGTCGTGGTATTTCTACGACTTCCTGTGAGACGGGTTGGGAGAAGAGATATCAGGATACTAGTCAGTACATACAAACACTGCTGGTTTCTGTCTGAACATGTAGTAGGACGTAGTACAGAACTGTATTCAAGTACTAATTTGAAGTACTTGAACGTTTCTTGAGTATTTCCATATTATGCTACTTTACACTTCTTTCAGAGGGAAATATTAATAATATAATTTCTTTACTCCACTACATTTATTTGACAGCGATAGTTACATAAGGATTTTACAAACAACACTATAATAAATAATAATAAATAATAAATAATAATAAATAATAAATAATAAATCCTAAACGCAGATGATCATCAAACGAATCTATAAAACCAGAAAACCCAAAGTATTAAATCAGAAACATTTCTTAGTGTAAAAACGAAGACGCGGCGTTTTAACTTTCCTCCGTTTTTATTCATTTCTTTATGAGACGAGCAAAATAGAAACCAACCAGATATCAGTGACGTCAAACAGACTTCACCGCAGACTTTAATAAACTTTAAGGCAAAAATATAAACTTCAGAAACATTTTCAGGCGTCAAACAGGAAGTGTGCAAAACATGAGAAGAGCTCAGAAGAGACAGCAGATCTTTACATGGCTGGAATAATAATAATAATAATAATAATAATAATAATAATAAGGTTTGAACATAAAAGAGACTGAGGACAGAACAGCTGATTCACCTCAAGATGAAACCGTTAATCCACTTTTTCTTTGTTCAGGTTTTATATGGAAGCCGACGACGGTTTTGTATTTGAACATTTTATAGTTTGTATTTCCACTTTAGAGCACACGTATTATAAAACATCTGGAAACACCTGCAGGAAGTGATGTTTGAGCTGCTGAAGATGACCCATGAACAATGAATAAATTAAACACGTCTCAGCAGGATTTAGACATTTGAACAGATATCACTAATAACTTAGAGCCTCATGAAGTGAAACATCTTCCAACACCGAGAACTAACAACTAACCTGAAATGAATCCAGATGTGTTTCATGTTTTCACTGTAAAGCTGATCAGTAATAATAGTTGTCCCGACCTTCCCTTCATGCTCAACAAACCTACAAATGCCTGCAGTGGTTTGTTTCATATAAAAACATTTAAGAACATTACAGAAAGCATTTTAAACATCAGAACAGTTTAACCCATTAGTGCCCACAGCTGATATTTTTTCATTTCCTTTGCTGGAAGTCTCTCTGGGCTCGTCGAAACGCAAATGTGACGACATTTTTTTAGAATCGGTCGAACCGTTTGGCTGAAAAGTGAGTTTTTCTGATCATACTATATCAGTATTTGGGCAAATGATGGGACGACTGTTATTGCAACAGACTATATTTTCAGAAAAAACAATCATCCCATGTGCCCAAATACTGGATATGGTATGATAAGATACTGTCTATCTCAGAAACTACAAGCAGCACAATCAAGTATTTGGTATCTATGAACTCATAACAAGTTGAATATCAAAGATATGCTCACTTATGCAGTTTAAAAAATATATTTCAAATGGAAAACGTTTAATAACCACGATGATAGTGTTTTTTTTAGGGATGCACCGATCAGATACCGACTCAAATAGCTATTCAGTTCAATTCTATGTTTACGTCTGATTACACGTGCACATACTACGCCAAGTTTTCCTGTTAGATATTTGCCCAACGTGTGTCCGTACCAAACTTCAAGACTTTTGACCAATCGGAACAAACGTTGTGGCATTTTTCCTGCTCATACTGAATACAGTCTTTGGGCACAAATGGGTTAATTTCTGTTACATATCCAGTGATTACGACTTAATTTTTGATGCATCACTTCACTATGGAGGACAGAAACTGACAAAATAAAAAATAAATGGATAAATAAATAAATGACTCAATAAATATATGTCATTAAATGTAGCAAAAATTCATCAATTAATTGATAAAATGTGATATAAATTGATATTTTTTGTTTTAATTTGCCTATTTATTTATTCAGCTTTGTATTAATTCCCTTATTTTTTACTTTTATTCATTTATGTATTTATTTTTAAATCTATTTATTTATTTTTGCATTTATTTTTTTTTATTATTTATTTTATATATATTTTTAAATCTATTTATTTATTTAATTATTATTTTTTTTCTGCATGATTTTCCCTTTGCATTTCATCCCTCATTTATTTCCCCAAAATTATTTATCTCTGTAATCTTTTCTTTTTTACCTTTCTTCATGTATTTCTGCTTCATTATGCAAATGAGGGGTGAAATGCAAAGGGAAAATCATGCATAATTATATAAATAATTACATGCTTAAACACATAAATACATACATTTAAAAATAAATAAAAAATAAATGCAAAAAATAAATAAAGACATTTCAAAATGTATAAAAAATAATGACATAAATAAATTAAAGTGGAAATTGAACAGAAGACTAAATAAATAAAGGAATCAATACAAAGGTAAATAAATAAAAAAACGATTTAAACAGAAATATCAATATATGTCACATTTTATCAATTAATTAATGGCTACATTTATTTTTTATATTATTTTTGCTACATTTAATGACATATTTATTTATTTAGTAATTTATTTATTTAATCGTTAAGTTTTATTTTGTCAGGTTCCGTCCTCCATAGTTCACTGCCGGCATCAAACAGCTCATGCATCATATTTTATAACAATCACGTTGCATTATTTTTAATATTTTCCCTTTTTTTATATTAAATCACTGTTCAGAAACATAAAAGGCAGAACATCAATAATAAGGCAGAAAGGAAAAGTCCCTTTTTGTTTTTCTTGTAACACAGAAGAGAAAATAAAAAAATGAATTGTGCTCACGAGTCGTTTTCTTTCAGAGAAACGAGTTGAACTCCAGCTGACGGACGCTCCATTTAACTTATATTATTATAAATATAACTTGATGAAAAGCGTCTCATTTTGGGGATTGAACCCTCCGACAGTTCACATATACTCCCGATATACAGCTGCAGCCAGCGGTGCTCACACTGTGTATATATACACAGACGAATAAACTATCTACAGTCACGTCTCATCACTGCTGTCATTATTTTTACACCCCTGAGGAGTTTTATGACCTGAGAAGCTGCTTTTCCTTTTTTCGGTGTGACACTAAATCTACGTAGAAAAATAGATGTTTCTGTGCTGGATGAAGAGGAATGTTAGAAGTGAAGGTGAGTCAGACGGCGGTCGACGCCAGCTTCAGTCTGACGCTTTTTAATCTCGTTCGGTTCAGATCAAACTAATAAATCCAGGAAATAAAAGCTTTGTTGAGTCGATTCCATAAATCTGTCGACCTACGTCTTTTTTTTTTTTGCTTACTGAGGAAGAAAAATAGATGCTGGACACTGAAATAAAAACTCAAATTAAACACCAAGAAGTTCACTGAAGGTTAAACAAAGTCAAGTTTCCATCTCATTAAATGAAACATTTAGACAGTTTCAGACATTTTCATTCATAAGAAAATGAATGAAGATATTATCATTATGCAGGTGAGTAAAGACCAAACTGTTTTAGCTCGTGATCCTTTAAATGAAGTAAAGTCAACCAAAGAGAGACGGAGACCTGTAGAGGTCATTTAATAATAAAGATTAGAGGAACATCTGACGCTTTGCTTTAAACATTTATGGTTTATAACCAACACAGTCTCACGGTAGTTCATGAAATAGTCACAAAATGTAATCTATTTGATTCTACATACACATGAATTACACATTCTTTTCATGACGCTCAGCGCGACTTTCAATAACGGATTTTTTTGTTCGTTGTCCTACGAATGTCCAGCAACACGGGACGCACGTGTCAATTTCTGCTCCAGTCTTTTTCAAAATAAAACTACTTAGTGAAGTTTAGTAAAGGATGTCGGTTTGGGTTCAAATAACTGGTGGAAGTCTGGTGTTTTTAGACCCACTCATCCACCCCGACCTCCTCCCTACACGCCGCTCACCGCTCTTTATACTTCCTGGTTCACCATTACGTGGATTATATACAAACTGATTTCATGCTGACCATCAGGGGAAAAAAAATGTGAACTTCATTTTTATGTACCGTTAATTTAATGTTGCCATTACATTTCGTGACTATTTCCCGACCTGCTGTGTGACCGGGCTGATATGAGACACTTTAATGTAGCTGTTATGATTATTAATGTATTTGTCAACTTAAAATCTGCTGAAAATAATATAAAATATGTCTTCATAAGAAGAAATACTGTAGATTAATAAACACGAGTTTCGAGTATACATTTTCTTTGTTATCATACTTCTATGTTTATGTTTGTATTTTAGCCCTAGAATTTAACTTCCACTGTCTCAGACTCTCATTTTGCTTTTACTCATGTGTTTTCTCTTTCTTAAATACATATTTAATGAGCGTTGTTGAACGGAGCCTGAAGATGTTCATTGCCAACGACTGCTTCGCTGTAACTGTTGTGAACATGATATAGAAATATATATCGGTTTATAATTACAGCTACATTATAGTGTTTTATAAACCATTTAAATGTTTACGTACTGATTATGAAATGCTAAACGGGGGGGTAAAGTAAATAAATGTAATTATTTTACTGTTAACAACACTGACTATGTTTACATGCACACTACCATTCCTCTTTTATTCTGAATATGACAATATTGTGAATTTGATATGTGTCATTTAAACAATAGGGCTGCCAAAGTTAACGGGATAATAACGCTAATTAGTTTTAACGCCAAACATTTCTTTAACGCATTGACGCAATTTTATGCGCAGTTTTAAAGCTCGAGTGACGATACTGGTATCACATGAAACTAGAAAACCTGTTTGAAGGAATGAAAGAGGGATGCTGCGTTACATTAATCAGAGAGTGAACGGCTGCATGTAAACAGGAATATCAGTCAAATATTCATTTCCATTAGCCGTGTAAAGAGATTAGTAGGACTATTGTCTTTTTCAGAATAGGGACAGAAACCAGAATACGTTGTGCAGGTAAACATAGTCATTGTTCAGTGATCCATCATCATTGGGCATTAAGAGTAACTTGAGTTAATCTGATTGAAGAAGCTCCGTTATTAATGTATTTCTGCTGTTTGGCTCCGTGAAGCAGAACTGAGCGGGAAACTCAAGTATCACTTTTGTTGAGAGAGAGACGTAAAACTAAAACATGATGAATTATGAACTTCAACCACGGCTGTATATGTAGAAAATAATATCAAACAAAATGTACCGGATTAAAGAGATTTAGTTTTCACGGTCGAGTTTAAAGTTTAGAGAGAAGAACAGATGTTCTCCGGTTATCTCCTCTCCTTTTACATCATTCAAACATCTGGTTCCTTATCATTTATCATTTATCAGAGTTTTTGAACGATCTTGAAACTTTGATTTGTGAGAAACTTTCCAAAAAGAGAATGATCCATTTCTAGACTTTCACAGTCCAGCAGCAGCAGCAGCAGCAGCAGCATTTACCAACGATGAGAGGAAACACCAGTACCTAAGGTGAGCAGTCAGCAGGTAAAACGATATTGTACCACACGATTAAGTAAAAAAAAGTAAAGAGATGAGATTGTAACAACCATCGCTGAGTCCAGATGAGCTGCTGATGGCGTCGAAATCAAACGTTCTTAAACCGTTAAAACCAGAAACAGAAAAAAGTTCCTGAAGACTCAAACCTGGATTTTAAATCAAAAAGAGAAAATAAAAGTCATGAATATTGTGTCAAACAGCTCGTTGGAAGTTCCTCTTCATCAGTTTGATCATCAGAAGTCTTCACACAGTTTTACCGTCGTTTCACTGAACCGCTGCAGAGAGATGAAACATCCGTGTTTCCTTCTCAGAAGTTCTGCTGCCGGCGTTTTTTGGCCTCGATGGCGTCGAGGATGGGCTGCCTCTTGGTCTGGTAGCGCTGACGGATCTCCTCGATCTCCTGCTCCATCTGAGGGTCCAGAGAGGCCAGACGCAGTCGCAGCTCCTCCACCGACCACGAGTTCACCTACAAACAGCAAACACCTTTATTCTGACACCGTGTCCTGACTGGATGGGACGCCACCGAGCGTCAAAATCAGCTTGATTACACTGTTTTCTATTAGAGCGTCCTAACTGGCTGCCAGCGACGCGGCGCTGCAGCGTTTTGGGCCGAGCTTTTGTCAGACGTCATTTTCCTATTTATTCCTGTCGCTCGCGTTGAGAGCGCCACAACATGGACGAGGAACGGCTGACCAGTTTAGATGAAATGAGCCGTCAGGGCCGCCGACAGCTGGAGAAAACCAGGTCAGTTGTCCTGGATGTAGATGAGGATGTTAACTTGATTATTGTTACTTTGAGCACAAGCATTGACGCTCTCAGTTATGTGTGTAGTGTCAACCAGAGGAAAACTATTACAAGCTACCTGGTGTCAAGAAATGTAACCGCCTCGTCACTAACAGTTAAAACACAAACAGCACAAAAGTGACAACTAGTAGCCACCAAACCACCATGTTCCGACCCGACACATTATAGACACTAACAACAAGTAGGATTTGAATTTTAGAACATAAAACAGCAAACTACTCAGTTCAGCACTTTTTTGACTTTTTTTGGGACATTTTTCAGACTTTTTTCAGATTTTTCTCACATTTTCAGTCATTTTACAGACTTTTTTTTGGGGATATATTTCAGACTATATTTGGTTAACTTAGCCTGTTTCTAGAACTGATCCGCGTGTATAATCTCTAATGTTTCCACCTGGACGACAATAGAGCTACACCTCGCGACACAGCGCAGTTTGAGCTCATGTTTAAGCTGCGCTCGCCACAGCGTGCAGCGCCCGAAGTCGGGCTTTGCTCGATGCAGCGAAAAGCCGCCGTGGCGCCGCATAAGCCGATAGAAATAACGTGTTTCAGAGCGCAGTGGTGGCGTTGACTTGTTGTGTATGAAAGGAGATTCAGTGAGTGAGAGAAGGAGAGAGAAATGGAGAGAACTAAGAGAAAGAAATACTCAAGCAGGAGCATAAATAAATAAAAACTGATGCATATTAGTTTATACCAGAGATTCATAAACCGAGTTCACACCAGAGGGGTGAGTTATTCAGTTTTCTTTCCTGGGAGTTAAAGGTCAAATCAAAAGTTTAACATAAAATGCTGTTGCGGTGAATTTATTATTTTGCTATTTTGGCTCTTTAAAAGTCACCAGAATGCAGGAAACTGGGAAAACCCCCAGACCCCCACTATGGGATAGAAATCCTCCCTTTTTTAAGGTCTCAAGGTTGGACAGTATGTCTGCGGTCCAGCCAAAAAAAAAAAGCCGTGCAACATTCAAAGATTGATTTAGAATTTAAAAGTCAACGTTATGAGTGAAGCTTCGACATTTCCAACTACTCGGTACAGCCCTCCTGGTTTCATATCAATTACAAATACAGAACACTCACTGGCTCATAGATCTCGTAGTATCTCAAACCTTAGTAAGGTTGGGACGTATATAAACTGGAAATGAAGCTAGTTAGCTTCTGTGCTAATGATGTTACCGTCCTGAGCAGCTGGAGGACTCAAAGATCCTTCTGTACCGGGTCCATTAACGGACACTTAGGACAAACTTCCCCACAACCTAAAAATATCTCCAGCCTGACAGCGATGATCAAGGTGTGTGATAAGTGCATCTACTTCCGTAGCTTTCAGAAGGCTCCATCTATTGATATGTAGTCCATCTCTTTCCCTCTCTGCTGTGGGTCTCAGATGGGGACCTGATGCCTGCTTTAGCCTCCCCCCCCACCCGGGGGGATTCCCCCTCTCAGCTTTTACCAGCAGCACTTCAGCTATTTATTACCCAAAATCAATGGAGCTAAAATAACAGTGGCGTCCGCTGGAGAGATAACCGCCGAGAGAGGAGGGACGGTCCTACAGCTGGTCGACACCGGGGTCAACGTGAAACACACACTCCGGCTATCTCTGAGCATTAAATGATTTAGATCTGGAGGCCACTATTTATTTATTTCATGGACTATGAAGTCAGATCAGTCTCAGTATTAATGAACGCACACACAACGATTCACACGTGGGGAATGGATTCACCTATGTGTTGCAATTTTATTTTTTAACGATTTTGAAATGAATGTTTTAACACCAGAATCGATGTATTTGCTTCATCAGAGTCTATGTGGAGGTAGAAGGAAGTTACCGCTTTTATTGTTGTAGTCTGGGTAACGTGACGTCATATCCGTTCCGTATCCGTCAACCAAAACAAACCTCAGCGAGCCGAACCGAGAAAGTATAAAACGTTGGAGGTCTGCGTGGATACGACCTGAACCCTCACATGTTAAATCCAGCGTGGTAAACACTACACATCCAGTAAAGGATGGAAACACTTTGGGTTTCACACATTGACAGGAAAAGCAGAGCTAGACATCACGGCTAAAGCTGCATGCTAACTCTGTCACGGACAGGAAACGTTATCGTATTGCAGTAACGTGCGGTCGAGCCGGCCGTCGCTCTCGTCTCCGTGGTCAAATGGGCCGACGCTACAACTGTAGAGCACCCAGATACTGACATTTATGTTAAATGCATTCAAACGGCCCCGATGGAGCTGACCATGGATGGATAAAGAGAACGGAGCTGACGGGAGAGCTAGAGACCACCTTGGAGAAGTTAGAGGAAGTAGACACGTGTGACTACGTCCAGTTTTCAAAATAAGGTGTTAACAAAGGGAACTGTATATACAAAATACATCAATGGAAATAAGATTGATTGGATTATATTCACCAGAAGTATAAAACATTACATGTCCCTAATAAAGTAAAAAGAAAATACCACTAATTTGTGAGGGAAATGTCTTCATTCTTTGATTTTTGGGTTGCCGGATAAAAAATGTAATAAATAATTCCTGACAATGATCCTGATATATTTGACTTCAGGACATCTCTGACTACAGACATGCTGAAAATCAAACATTTTTACTGGATTAATTTAGAGATTTTGCGAAGTAAGAGTCCCTAGAAGTGTATGATTCCACTTGTTCCCTTCATGGTCTAGTGTAAAACAAGTTAACAAAAATCACAATAAATCATAATATTGAATCACAATACTTAAAAATCAAAATACATATCGAATCGGCACCCAAGTATGGTGATAGTATTAAATCAGGAGATAGGTGGATCGTCCCAGCCGTGACAGACACCACCAAACACTGCTAGTGAGGATTAAGAAGGATTATTTCAGTCTATACGTTGTGTTTTTAGGAAAATCCTGCTCATTGTGCCTTTAAGACATTAGATCACACGTGGACTCATCGTCTCATGGGAGTTATGGAGAGGACGTCTCTGAACTATTAAACCGTGACAGAACATGTGACTGGTGATGGGTTCATTAATAGTTGAAGGCGCAGCGAGGGATTTAAACTTCTGTCGGGATCCGTTAGATACGAGTACGAGAGGAAGGACGGAGAGAAGGAGTCAGAGAGGAGACGGGAAAAAGGTCACCAGTTAGGGAAGAATAAAAATAGAGGACAGAATAGAGGCAGATTGGTTGTTCTACGTCTGCTCCTCATGAATAATGGAGGTTAGTGCTTTCCCGCCACGTGTTCTATGCTGCGTTATAACACCGGAGAACTGGCTGAAGCATACGCCACGGATAACATGGTAAATATTAGACAAGGCAGCTAAATATAAAATATAACATTCAAACATAATCTAAATATGAGGGTGTTATAAAAAGTGTTAAACTATGCTACAGCCCTGCCCTCTACCTGAGAAAGTATAGAAATGAATGTTAAATAGTGAAGTATAAACCATAAACTGATGGAGACAGCAGCCAACGTGACGCTGTTTTAGATAACTACATAAAAAACACATCTGGAAGCAAAATACTAAAATAGTAAAGTAGACAGATCTAAAATTAACCACAGTCAGCATGAAGCTGCCAACCAGCTGTCTCCACGTATTACAGATCCCAGAAGAAATCAGCTTTTTATCCTCACATTTAAAAGTCTAATGGAACAATAAATCCCGAGTGGATCTATGTCGTCTAGTGAATCCTATTTGATTTTTCTAAATGCTGCAGTAAAACACGCAGATATCTTCTGTTTTATTAAACTCCTGCTGTCTTTGCACATTCGTTACAAGTTACTGAGATGATAATGGTGTATAAATAACGGTAATAAGTGTCTCTCTGCACCAGTGTCACTAAGTAAAAGCTGCTTTTAGGCTCCGATCAGACAGAGCTGTTTTGCAGGTTGAAAAAGTAAAGCAAACTGAACTGACTGACGCACTTTTGTTGTGTTTTTTTTGCAGTTTGCTGCATCTTTTTGGATTGTTGCCAGGCAACCACCGAATGAGTGCTAATGGTTCCTTCAGATGTGGTGGTGTTTACCGTGTTCACCAGAAGAGTCCATATGAACGCCCCCTTCTTGTCGTATTCACGACCTCGCAAGTGGAAAGTTTCTGAAAGCTCCCGAGTTGTGACGTGTTTGTTGACGTTGTCAGAAATGGCCGAAGACATGGAAGTTCATGTTTCGGTGCATAATAAGTGAAAATATTGTAATTTTAGTTGTATGTTGATTTCTTTCATAATTTTATAATATGTCTGAGGAAAATGTTGATATTCCCAACAGCCTCATCTTTTTCCTCTGTCATTATGTCTTTGTATTTCCTGCATTATGTTACCTACTTGCTAACTTGCTAACTCACCAGTTTCACCTGAAGGCACCATAATGTTAGCCAGGGTTCCTGCACATTTTACATTTCATGATTCCAGATGTTTCCAAACTTCTCTGTTGATTTTTCGGACCACATTTGACTTTGAGACTCGGGAAGGAAGCTGTGACAAGATTTTACACAAAGTTTCCATCCAGCTCTGTTTTCCCATTTGGAATAGTTAACCAACCAGGCTTTGTGTTTGGCATCGTCAAACCAGCCCATGGAAAACTTTCATTTACCCGTTGTGTTAATACTACTACTACTAATAATAATACATATTGCTCATATGGCAGACTGTGTAGATGTAAATGAGCTTTTCTCCCCTCAGACACATGAAGAACTTCCCATTAACTCAGATCTGTTACCTGACTGACTTCACTGTGAGATGATCCTCTGACGGGGTGTGGGTGACGTCTATTAAATCTGACAGTGTGTAGGTGTCACTGCACTGTGTGTGTGTGTGTGTGTGTGTGTGTGTGTGTGTGTGTGTGTGTGTGTGTGTGTGTGTGTTCACAGGGAGACAGTAATACAGATCCAACAGAACAAGAGTGAATATCAGGGTCATCCAGCGGTTACCTGTCACTGTCTGTTAGAGGAACAACTTCACATCTACTGTGAGTCTCGATGGGTGCATGTAACACACACACACACACACACAAGCCTTTGTTCTTTTACAGAAGCACACTTAAACAACGACTACATGCTGATCCACGTACAACTCAACATTTCACAGTTCTACTTCACCTACAATAACTGATAGGGGGGTAGAAAAAAAATCGATTCACCTATATATCGTGATTTTATATTTTTTCACGATTTTATTTATATTTGCTTCATTTGAGTCTATGTGGAGGTAGAAGGAAGTTCCCGCTTTTATTGTTGTAGTCTGAGTAACGTGACATCATATCCGTTCCGTATCCGTCAACCAAAACAAACCGCAGCGAGCCGAAACCAGAGAGTATAAAACGTTGGAGGGTCTGCGTGGATACGACCTGCACCCTCACATTTTAAATCCAGCGTGGTCAACACTACACATCCAGTAAAGTATGGAAACACTTTGGGTTTCACACATTGCAGGAAAAGCAGAGCTAGACATCACGGCTAAAGCTGCATGCTAACTCTGTCACGGACAGGAAACGTTATCGTATCGCGGTAACGTGCGGTCGAGCCGGCCGTCGCTCTCATCTCCGTGGTCAAATGGGCCGACGCTACGACTGTAGAGCACCCATATACTGACATTTATGTTAAATGCATTCAAACGGCCCCGATGGAGCTGACCATGGATGTATAAAGAGAACGGAGCTGACGGGAGAGCTAGAGACCACCTTGGAGAAGTTAGAGGAAGTAGACACGTGGGACTACGTCCGGTTTTCAAAATAAGGTGTTAACAAAGGGATTCTTGCTGTGTTCATTTCGAGATTTTCCAAAGTAAAAGTCCCTAGAAGTGTATGATTCAACTTGTTCCCATGGTCTAGTGTTAAAAAAGTTAACAAAAATCACAATAAATCGTAATATCAAATCGCAGTACTTAAAAATCACAATACATATCGAATCGGCACCAAAGTATCGTGATAGTATTGAATCAGGAGATAGGTGGATCGTCCTAGCCCGACTAACTGCTGGAAATATGTCTGTTCTTTTTAATAATAAAAGCTATCTAGTAATGGTTGCCTTGGTGGTTTATTGTTCCCTTTGAAACAGAAGAGGCTTCAGAGCCCTCTGAATATCTAAAGCCGGGTGGTCTGGTAAGAGAAACCACCTCGGATTTAAAGGTCACATATTTAATATTTAATTCCAGCAGCAGCAGCTTAAAGACAAACAGCTTCTGCTCCTCCTCTCACTGTAATGCGTTTTCCACAGAGGCATAGTTAGTCAAACTAAAGTAAACAACCATTTATCACTATTGATATCAGCAAAGCTAAAAAACAGAGTGACCAATTTAATGTGAAAAAATAACCTTTAATAATGTGATTTTAATACTGACGCGTTAAATCACTTCAAACTATTTCATATTGCCTTACATTAGAATTATTGACCTGCCGATACGAGACTGGACCCAAACACACCCTCTGAGTTAGGGTTGCACGGTGTACCGATACTAGAACTGTATTGCGATACCCTGCTGTTCAAAACGGTACGTGAATAAGGTTAAGGAAGTGTCCTTCAGAATTATTAATAAAATATGACCCTGTCCATCACTACATGCAGAAATATTTAAAAAAAAGACATAAAGACCTTTGCAGATTTGTCATTAATCATATCTTTAAAGACATTATTATGGGAAAATGTAGTGTTTGGTTTCTTCAAAACAATATTTTCTTATAATAAATTTGATATATTTTCTTTTAATCTTTTAAATATGTTTAATGTTAAATATAAATTTAACAATTAATACCTTTTTTGTTGTTTTTCTTGAAGGATGTTGAGCAATATGTGAAACCACTTTCTATTTGGACTAAGAAAAAGGCTATTAAGATATTCAATATATGTAGATTTTAATATTTTTGTTTAGTGCGATAAACCTCTGGCTCTTTTGTTATTGTTATGTGAATTATGTTCTTTTGTTTCATAAAGAAAGAAAGCAGAGAGAAGTGGCCAACTGGTGTAAAATAACATGACGCTGTCATCCTGTCCTCCATTGACACACTCACACACACACACACCTTCTTGTAACTCACCACTTCAAGGTCTCCTTCGGCGGGCAGTTTGCGGTTGTCTGCGTTGTTTTCTCCTCTTCCTCCTCCGTCATTGTGGCTGTTGGCCTCCTTCTCTTTCTGCTCAAAGTACTGGAGGAAGGACGGCTTGGCCGGCTGCATCGTCTCGTCTCTCCCTGAAAGACACATAACCATCATTTACTTCATGACAGCAGACACACGGGAACCTGACTCAGTGATAAGGATGTTTGTAGTTCATGTTAAGACATAAAGAGTTCAGAGGATAATACATAATTTATTATTATTATTATTATAATTACATATTATAGATCTCAGACACACACAGTGCCACTGAAGCGTATCGACGCCCTGCTGCTGTCCTTCAGGAGGATGTCGGCTCGGTCGGTGTGTTGGGTTAAATTGAATATTTCTGGATGAGCTAATAAAAGACTCTCTGTGTTGTCTTTATAATTAGAGCAAGTTTACATAATTGACTTCCTGTCACCTCCTTGTTAAGAGGCTTCGTAAAGGAAAGAATAATGTTCCTCAATCAAACGGTCACAGGATGACTCAAGATATGAGAATATTATTTTAAGATGACAAAGTACAGAATAATTCAAACAAACAGTGCCAAAAAAAGTCTCCTTGGACTTTTCAATGTTTTATTTTTGTCTTGTGTTTGCACTTTTAAACAATCAGTGGATACTCGTTTGACTTCTTTTATTCAGTGTCAAAAATTCTAATTACATCTACTGAGATTTAATGTTGAAATAAATATAAAAAGGTCTTCATGCAGTTGCTGAGAGCAAACATACCAAAGTCCCCACTTTATGAATAATATGTCTGCTAAACATATTAACCCTCTGAGACCCACAATAGAGCCGTTTTAGTCTTTTTTAGGGAGGTCCAGGGGGTCTTTAAGGGGAGATAGCAGGTCAACAGTAGATGTCACATAGAAGTGGTGTACATCATCTGAAAGCTGGATACCTGAATGAATTATTTAAAATTAATTTTAAAATTGTATAAGGTTTTAGAACATAATGATAGAAGTATATGATGGTCATCCCCATGCTCTATTATGTGTCCTAAGTTGTTGCATCAATTTTTGGGTTGATACCATTTGTTACACAGATTTGGTGCTAAATTTAACCATTTTTTTACCACTGGAGAATTGATAATAATGATCAATAATCCCTCCAAATACCATATTAAGACACCAAGACCTTGAGGAACACCATAGAAAAAGCCATGCTGTGATTTGGGATTAAAAACTTTTGACATTTGGAGACTTCTGCAAGAATTGCATTTTTTCGGTGATTGGATGGCGAGCACTTCTGTTGTGTAAAATGGCCATGCCAGTTTTTCCTCACTAAAATTTAGCCCAACTTTGCAGCGTTATTTAGCCTCCTTCACGACAAGCTAGCATGAAAATGTACCAAAGGATGACTTAGGTTTTCTAGTTTCATGCTACAGCCTCTGAAAGACAGTAGAGTTGGTCGGGATCGTGGTCTCAGGGGGTTAAAGACGAGAGGGAAGCAGCAGTATTTTTCACAAGCAGACTACAAAGAAATTTTAGAATCAGTGTTCAAATTAAAGCAGCAAACCGGAGCATGAACACACAGAGGACGTCCCTTCCCAGGATCAATGACATGTTGCAGCACTATTAAAGCAGGAACATGATTATCAATATATATCTGAGCTAATCCAATACAATTATTGATCAATACTCGGCCAGCTGCTGACATTTGAGACGTAAAACTCAAGAAGACAATAGAGGCTTCAACATATAAAACATGAAGGACACCGAGGGGACAGACAAAGTTAACAGCTTTATCTTCAGTCTTACTAAATGAATAATAGTGATTAGCAGTTATTCAAAATGTCCTTTCAGCTACTCTTTATAATCAATAACCATTGTAATGGTGCGTCATTTGATTAAATTCACAAAGGTGTTAAATCTACCGTTTGTCCAGCCCGTCTCTCTGCAGAAACATTATTCATGATGACATTTTAATTTATTACACTTCACTTCTTTTTATAATCCATTATGATTAAAA
>CAKAKR010036982.1:20986-34965 GCA_916700685.1 Adelosebastes latens
AAAACTTTTGACATTTGGAGACTTCTGCAAGAATTGCATTTTTTCGGTGATTGGATGGCGAGCACTTCTGTTGTGTAAACTGCTCAGAAACCCCCTTATTGTCAATCTAGCTAGTAAAGCCATCCATCCTCTGGATGCTCTAGGTCTGTAGTTTGTGGCTGTAAAGTTTCATGAGGCTGTGATTATCCTAGAGGTCACCACAGGTCATTTAATACAGGGAGGTAACGTTTCACTACAATGAAATGTCTCCTATGGGGACTAACATCATCACACATGAATACAGTTGGGCTCATTGGATCCACAAGAGTCTCAGCTTTACAGTGAGACACAATTTATGCAATTCAAGACTGTTTAGGGACCCCAGTATGCAGAAATATTCAAACACATCATTTTAGAATAGGAGACAATAACACATTTATACTGCATTCAAAAAACTGCATGTGATTATCATAACGTGGGCATGTCTGTAAAGGGAGACTCGTGGGTACCCATAGAACCCATTTTCATTCACATATCTGGAGGTCAGAGGTCAAGGGACCCCTCTGAAAATGGCCATGCCAGTTTTTCCTCACTAAAATTTAGCCCAACTTTGCAGCGTTATTTAGCCTCCTTCACGACAAGCTAGCATGAAAATGTACCAAAGGATGACTTAGGTTTTCTAGTTTCGTGCTACAGCCTCTGAAAGACAGTAGAGTTGGTCGGGATCGTGGTCTCAGGGGGTTAAAGACGAGAGGGAAGCAGCAGTATTTTTCACAAGCAGACTACAAAGAAATTTTAGAATCAGTGTTGAAATGAAAGCAGCACCAGTCTGGAAACTTCCTTCAACCAAAAGATCAGGAAGCAAACACAGACGTCAGTGTTTGCTCTGAATCCTCAACAGTAAGATATTACTGATCTCCAACCGGAGCATGAACACACAGAGGACGTCCCTTCCCAGGATCAATGACATGTTGCAGCACTATTAAAGCAGGAACATGATTATCAATATATATCTGAGCTAATCCAATACAATTATTGATCAATACTCGGCCAGCTGCTGACATTTGAGACGTAAAACTCAAGAAGACAATAGAGGCTTCAACATATAAAACATGAAGGACACAGAGGGGACAGACAAAGTTAACAGCTTTATCTTCAGTCTTACTAAATGAATAATAGTGATTAGCAGTTATTCAAAATGTCCTTTCAGCTACTCTTTATAATCAATAACCATTGTAATGGTGCGTCATTTGATTAAATTCACAAAGGTGTTAAATCTACCGTTTGTCCAGCCCGTCTCTCTGCAGAAACATTATTCATGATGACATTTTAATTTATTACACTTCACTTCTTTTTATAATCCATTATGATTAAAAGGGGGATTCAAAAATCACAACTCATTTTAAGAAATGAATCAGTACGATGGAGGTACAGCTCTCTTTAAATGAAAATGACTCACAGCAGTGGTTCAACTCTAAGAATAAAAATATTACTTTGTGAAATAGAAGCATTTAAAACGGGACAACATCCCAAATATGTTTCAAATAAGGGGACAGCGTACTGTGTTGTTGTGTTTGTTCTCCTCAGTAAAGGAGTTTAAATGTGTTTCTATGACACACACAGTTAGTAGGGCTCTAACGGTTCGTGTATTCGTGCAGATGGTCCGGGGGTCACGGTCCGGCGCACGCAGCCGCATGCTGAATACATGGTGTGTAGATTGATGCACATAATGTGGAGCCACATGTGCTGAGGTAAGCACAACAAGCTGATTGGTGTGCAAGTCGGTCACACACAAATGAAACGCTGGAGCTGGAAGAACCGCCTGCAGGTTCCCGGGCAGCTACGACATCAACATATCGGACGAGGGACGGCGTGTCGGCGTCGCTCCACCGCTGTAGAGGATGTGAATGGAAACATATCCAACATGCTAACAGATATTTAACAGCATCACCCAGATGTGACGATCACCGGGACGAGGAAAAAACAAGCGTAACTAGTATTTTCAGTTTTATAGCCTGTTGTGACCTGTTGCCTTCTGGTCAAGTGTTTGTTCAGTATTCATACAGTGTAATAGACAAGTGTTTGAAATGTTTGTTATTTTTATAATGAAAGTAGTTTACCAAAGTTCCCTCAGTCCCCAGCGAGAGGATTGTGTCTGTCTTTGACACTTGAACTACTGTCTGTTCAGAATAAATCAAAACAAACACATCCTGATGCATTTGTTATTTTTTCGCTGTACCGAACTCACACCAAACCGTGACTCCTAACCCGGGGTATGAACCGAACCCCTCGGAGTTAAACAACGTGTGTTTTCAAAGCACGCATGAAGAAGAGTTGCAATCAACACGGCTTCATCACAAAACAACTAACTGCACCAGACAACACGACAAAAAGGTCCAATAAAACAAAGAATAAAGTAAAAAGTAATGAGTGGGAGGCCAGGGTGTACTGTATGTGTGTGAATATACATGCATAGAAAATCAACCACTACAGAGACACAAAGCAAACTTTTCACGCAGCGCGATTACACACAATGTCAATGCAAAGAGGCGAATATACACCGGGCGACGCAAATTTTGCGTCATTCGGGTATTTGCCAGAGTTGAAATATTTCAACTCGAGCACGAAATTTGTGTGACGCTGTGTCGCATTCATGAACAACAAGAATCCCCACTAAAAAATGCAGAAATCTCACTAAATCTCTGGCGATCAAACGTGACTTTAGTGTAAACAAACATGGCGGACGACGGGCAGGAGGAATTAGTGATGTTAGTTTTTACTTTGTAGTGAAGATTGAGGAAGGATGGATGGATGAAGTCATGGAGACACGTTAAATAAACACTAATCAACAAGTTGCTCCTCCATTTCTGAGCTCCATCTTACTACTACTTTATGCTTCATTAGCATAGCATTAGCCACGGCTCTAACTCTGGATTCAGCTTACAGACGTCTCTTTCCCAATGTAAGTCTATGGGGAAAAGTACTTTTGGGCCCAATGGCATCACTTGACGGACACGGAAGTTGTAGTAGCGCCGTTTAACCACTACGAAGATTGGCATCAATGACCGGCGCTCTTCCTGAGGGCTTGGTAAATATTGAACATGTTTAATATTTACTATTTGAAATCGATGCGTCCAGGATGGACTTCTGAGCCGATCGGGGGGTGTAAAAACACTCTGAGCATACCTCACTCCACAGGAACCTCTGGAAAGATCATCTTTAGATCCATCAAACAACCAGGGCTTTACTGACCATCGTCAGGAGGAATCAGGACCAGAATCAGCTGGATTCTGGTGTACTGTGAACCCGGGATTAGTGTGAGGTAAGCAGTTTGGGTCAAATCGTTGCTCTCCACACACTATAGGAACAAAACTTTTAAATTTACCACAACATGTCGTTATGTGTGGGCTCTCTCCCATTTTACACATCTGAAACATCTGTTAGTGTGGGCTAGCCTTAATGCAGCTTTAAACAAGCCATCTGTTATCAGAGACAGACTTACACTGTGTGTTTATTCTCATCTTGGTAATGATGATTAATGCAGACTCTAAGTTGTTGGCTCACTTTAGCCAACATCTCATTGCTGATCTCACTTGTGGGCACAAAATCAATTGAAAGTATCTGGTATCCCCCCCGACTGTAAAAGAATTAATGGCTGTTTATTCTCCGTTTCTGCTGCCAGGTGCCTCCGCACTGGATGAAGCTGCCAAGAGCGCAGCCCTTTGAGAAGTCATTGTTTAAGGAAACCAGCAGCAGTTTTCCCAATATGGACTTTTTTTTTCAACCTAATCGGATGAAAGAAGGTCAGACCATAAAAATCCATCATCTAACGTCTCTCTGATTCTAGTTTGGTATCTGCTGCTGCTGTTGTTGAGCAATTATCTGACTGGTCAAAGACTCTTTCCAACTGAGCTTCACAATCCCATAAACTGTGACCTGCTGTGCTTTGTTGGTTGCTATGCCAACCCCATGTGGAGGCAAGCCAGCTAGTGAGCAGCATTTCCTCTGTTGTTATACTTCTGCATCATACCTGCCAACCCTCCAGATTTTCCCGGGAGACTCATGTTTTTCATCGCCCTCTCCCGGTTTCCTCCCGGAGTCACAATCCTCCCGCATTTCTGGCAAATTTTCATCCTTTTTTCCTTTTCGTTATCTCAACCTGTTTCGGGCGCTGTACAGCGTCTCTATAAGCGCTACTGTTTCCACCCGGACAACAATACACCTACACCTAATGTGTCCTGGCAGAAGAGAGCTGCTCGCGACCGCTTGCGACACAATGGTTTGAACTGCGCTCGCCACTGGGTTCACATTACACCACGCGGCGCCCAAAGTTGGGCTTTGATTGACGCGGGGAAAAGCCTTCGTGGCGTGCCGCTAGCCGTTGGAAATAATGTGTTTCAGAGCTCAGTGTTGTCGTTGTCACGTTGTGTCTGAAAGGACCTTCAGTGAGTGAGAGAAGGAGAGAGAAATGGAGAGAACTAAGAGAAAGAAATACTCAAGCAGACGGATGAATATTAGTTTATATCAGAGATTCACACAAGTTCACGACAGAGGTGTGAATTATTCAGTTTTCTTTCCTGAGAATTAAAAGAGAAATTAAAGTAAGTTAATTCACATAAAAATGCTGTTGTGGTGTACTTATTATTTTACTATTTTAATTCTTTAAAAGTCACCAGAATGCAGGAAACAAAGTCTCCCAGGACCCCCCCCCCCCTTTGGGTTAGAAATCCTCCCTATTTGTGAGGTCTCAAGGTTGGCGAGTATGTTCTGCATGTATATATTAATTACTGTGATGATTAACTGTATGAATGGCACACATATTCAAGAGGAAAGTTAAAGGTAAGATGTGTATTCTTCATTGAAAATCTTTACAATCTCACCGAGTTAGGAACGTTTCTGTTTCCTTCAACTAATCCGTCTGTTAAAGGGTCTCTATGTATGTTTTTATACATATAAACATGTTTTAATCGTTTCTTTATTGCCAGTGTGTGAATAGGTTGTAACCTAAAAAATGAGACCTTCCACGACTTTCTGGGTTTCCTCCATCTGCCTGTAGACGGCTTTTAACGTGAATGTTTTTAAACATTTTAATGCAGAAAAGTTATGTATTATATCTTTAAATGTGCTCATGCAGGATGTGAAGTTTTGAAACAAGATTTTTCACTTTAAACTTCAGCCTAAAACATCACTGAGAATATAAAGTCGAGTACTGACAAACACAACGAAACCACTTGATCCGTTTGACCTGACGCGGTTCTTGTCCAATTTGAATGTAGCCGAGTTTAAATGTTTAATAAACACTCAGCAGGGAGACTTTAAATAAGTCAAATGTTTGAGCAGATTCTCGTTCTGACCAACAACATCCACATTTGGTCCGAATCCCAGATCTGAGAGGCACGTGTGTTTTGATGATTAATGAAAAATATATCTATACATGATAAAAACGGAGACAACAGAGTGAACCGAGAAGAAGAAATGAGACGTAGACAAAGAAGTTGAATACTTCTATGTTCTCCGTCAGTAAGTGAATATTCTAGTTCTTCTCGCTGCGTTTGTTTGATCAGTAGAGACAGAAGAGAAAGACGAGGTTGATTTAAATTGGAGTATTGATTGATCAGCTGAGCTGCTGCCGCACCCATTCGCCTTTTCATAATGAAATCATCTGTTTGACAGTTCTCATTTAGGTCCTTTTTTCCACATTCTGGCAGCAGATTAAGACGACATGATGAGGGAATGGAAAAGTCATCTTACTGGAAGCAACATGAACCAAACAGATGTTATTACAATTAGGCGATTAACCGTAATATTAGATTGTATCACCGCAGACTATGAAAGGTTGTCTGATGTCAAAAAGACAATAAATACACAAAATAAAAGAGAAATCAATGTTATGTCCTGGTCGTTACAGCAAAGAGTTTAGAAGCAAAGAGGCAAAACTCTGGTGCTTTTTTGACAACAGCCGCTAGATGGCGCTGCGGTATCGCTGCCGCCATTTTGGACTGAAAACACCAATGAGTCTGTGTCCATGGATTTATAAAGAGAGGTCTGTAAATCAGAGGATATAAATCAGCTTCCCAGTAGGAACACTTAAATATCCCTCATTTAAATCATGATGTCCTAAAAGTAGTAAAATGAACTAACAGCTGAATCCAGAGTTATTTTCCTCGCCATAATGAACGTGCATCATCAGACCAACGGGACTGCACCGCCCTGCACGCTCATATGACACGTTCTGCCAGCTTCCTGCTAGCTGTATGTGGCTGTAATAATGGATATATTGGCTGTAATTCATCACTTTGATTATCTTCTAATACCCCCATGGGCTGTATGCTGTCAGCCTGTACCGTGGTGGATGTATTAACGTCTCTGTTCCCAAACAACCGGCTATCGGCCAGTAGCTAGTAGTGCTAGTAGCATGACATCTACAGAATTTAATGGAGTTGTAGGTTATTTACTAACACGCAGGGCAAAAACACAGGACACAACCTCTTCTACATCCATGGTCTGTGGTCTATTGGACCCTCTTCTACATCCATGGTCTGTGGTCTATTGGACCCTCTTCTACATCCATGGTCTGTGGTCTACTGGACTCTATTTTGGATCCTTGACATGAAATAGTTTGAGATTGATCTCAGAATCTGTGTGCTGGATTTTTCTAACTTCCATTTATGTCCATCGCTCACTTTATGCTCCTCTGGGAAGCAGCCGGACAAAAAGTTTAATAAATAAAAAAGTAAGTAGTTAAAATAGTATGAATATTTCTAATATTGTTGTTGTTCAACACAGGACTTAGCGCTGTGTGATGATGCTAGTTGACGAGTGTTCAACCAGACAAACTGGCCTCAGTAGGACAATAGTCTCTACCTCCAGCAGTGTTGATGCATTATTCTGCCCACATAGTCTCACACGTGCTGCCGCCTCTAAACCAGGCTGAACATAAAAGGTTTTACACAGTTTGAATTTAAAGTGAAGGCCAAAGAGAGTGGACTCTAGAGACGACCGCCATCTGCTGCAAAAAACAATATGAAACTTTAATAACGTAAAGAAATGTGAGAGCTGAGCAGGTACAGACAACTAAATCTTTTTAACTAGAACACTTACAAAACAGGGTCATAGAAAATACACTACTGTGTGTATACAGTATATATATACCACTGCACCGCCACGGAGGAAATAGACGCCGGAGGGGATCCTCAAACACCGAGCGGCCTTCCCTGACCCACCGAGTTGAAACATTTTCAGTTCATTTCAGTTCATAGGTAATCAACGGGAAACACTGCTGCTGGTTACATTCGTATATCTGTCCTTTAATAAATCCATCCTGACTGTGAATGAGTCGGAGACAACGAGAGCGACGGAGAGGTTCTAACATGGATTATTATTCTAGTGATTCGAGAGGCTCAGTGACTAATCAGTGTAGATTAAAAGGCTTTTTATTATTCAGAACCATTAAGGGAGGATCAATATCTGATCTAATATCTGATCTCCATCCTCAAGGTCCCCTTCAGCATCAGACTGTGGTCATTAGTTTGGGACACACACAGGCTGACGTAGACACAACTTTGTGCAAGAACACACACACATGCAGGCATTAAAAGACACAACAGAGAAGTACACACACACACACACAACTGAAGGATATCGGGGTACTAATGTAATTATAAACTCTAAATGTTCCTGTGTTAATGCGGTTTGGACTGCCAGCAGTGGAGATCTATACTAACTCAATAGTAGGACATTAGACAGGAGACAGTGTGTGTGTGTGTGTGTGTGTGTGTGTGTGTGTGTGTGTGTGTGTGTGCGCATTTCTCTGCATGTTCATGTCTATTGTGTTCAACCCCCATTACTTCTGACTTCTGCTCTTTTCATTCACAGATATATTTTACATATTATTGTGTGATTCTTAACTTTGACTTGTTTTTCTTTATATTTTCTCTCACTATGTGGGACGATACACATACAGTATCTCCTGATTCAATACTATCACGATTACTGGGTGCCTATTCAATATGTATTTTGATTTTTAAGTATTGCAATTCGATATTATGATTTATTGCGATTGTTGTTAACTTGTTTAACACTAGACCACGGGGAACAAGTGGAATCATACACTTCTAGGGACTTTTACTTTGGAAAATCTCTAAATGAATCCAGTAAAAATGTTTGATTTGCAGCATGTATGTAGTCAGAGATGTCCTGAAGTTAAATATATCAGTCATTGTCAGGAAGTATTTATGATTTTTTATCCAGCAACCCAAAAATCAAAGAATAAAGACATTTCCCTCACAGATTAGTGGTATTTTTCTTTTTAATTTATAAGGGACATCTAATTTTTTATACTTCTGGTGAATATAATCCAATCAATCTTATTTCTATATATGTATTTTGTATATACAGCTCCCTTTGTTAACACCTTATTTTGAAAACTGGACGTAGTCACACGTGTCTACTTCCTCTAACTTCTCCAAGGTGGTCTCTAGCTCTCCGGTCAGCTCCGTTCTCTTTATCCATCCATGGTCAGCTCCATCGGGGCCGTTTGAATGCATTTAACATAAATGTCAGTATCTGGGTGCTCTACAGTTGTAGCGTCGGCCCATTTGACCACAGAGATGAGAGAGAAGGCCGGCTCGACCGCACGTTACCGCGTTACGATAACGTTTCCTGTCCATAAAAGAGTTAGCATGCAGCTTTAGCCGTGATGTCTAGCTCTGCTTTTCCTGCAATGTGTGAAACCCAAAGTGTTTCCATACTTTACTGGATGTGTAGTGTTTACCACGTTGGGTTTAAAATGGGAGGGTTCAGGTCGTATCCACGCAGGCCCTCCAACGTTTTCTGCTTTCTGGTTTTGGCTAGCTGCGGTTTGTTTTGGTTGACGGATACGGAACGGATATTACGCCACGTTACTCAGACTACAACAATAAAAGGGGTAACTTCCATCTACCTCCACATAGACTCAAATGAAGCAAATACATTGATTCTGGCATTAAATAATTAATTTGAAAATCGTAAAAAAAAACAATCGCGATACATAACTGAATCGATTTGTTTCCCACCCCTAATTTATATTGCAAAGAAAAAAATACACTGACAAACTCAAAAACAAAGTGCAAAAAAATGTGGTCATATTAGAGGTTTTCTGAAGCATATTATTTTTTTTTTCTTGGCGTTTTTTCCCTTCAGGCAGCAGTGGCATCAAGAAATCAGGCAAGAAGTAAAACAACGATGTTGGCCTGCTCCCCGGCTTCGCTTCCTGTGTCTGAGGTGTGCGTCTGCTCGCTGAGAAGACCGTTTGTTTTGCTCTGTTACACATGAACCCCATCAAAGTCCAAAACCTGCCCTGGTGTTGACATCCTCTAACCAGTGAACATGAATTGAATCATTTTGAGAATTTCAAGGACCAGGAATATCTGTTGCCACCGTACACACATCATAACTCCTTAATGGCATATAATCAGGTTTCACTGTGATTCAAACACATTTCAGAAATTAAGTTCTGCAGCTTTAGAAATGGAAAATGATTTCCACCGTATTTAGCTTTGTGTCCATGTGAGACTTTAACCATCAGAAACACAAATCACCCCAGGTCTTGTTTCTTCTTATTGTATTGTAAAGAGGGAGATACTAATAAAGTTTTTGTAATTACTGCTTGTCATTTCAATTCTTGGTTAGTTGAAAAGGAATCAGTCAAGAATCTCAATGATAAAACTAAAATAACAGAAGTGATCAAGTTTCTCTTTTAAACCCCTGAGTTATTAACGGTGTCAGACCTCATTAAATCAATAATTTGCTTTTGCACAGTATCTTTTAAGACCCAGACACACCGAGCCGGCATCAGAGAACTAGCGGCGATGAAGGCCGACTTTGTCACCTTTGTCTTGGCCGACAAGTTGCATTTAAACGCATCGCAAAGATGACAGCCGACGGCCAGTTAGCACGTACGTTCACATGTGACACATTGACTCTCTTGGGGAGAATTTTCAAGGATGATTAAAAAGATGAAGTGATGCAAGCTTTAAAAGAAGATGCCACTTACTGATTCAACACTTCATTTAAAAAGATGCTGAATAAAAGGAAACCAAACCTGTCAGACCACCACGTGTGGTTCGGGCTGAGAATCAAATCTGTAGAAGAATTAGTCCAAAAGTCTGTCACAAATGAGCCAGTTATAATTTATTTCATCAACGTCATACCTTGATTAAGTCAAAAACACTAACTGAAAAGGGTTCATCTTGATAAAAGCAGCAATCCAGGATGGAGCCTGAGGTACAGTGGTATGAATATCTGAAAAACGACAGCCTGTAGATCACAATATAGCATGTTTTCTGGTAATTCAATAAATAAATAGTCAACTATTGTCTATGTAAAGATATAGAGGAGAAATGTCTACCTGAGTCTATGATATCAGAGCATCAATATATCATCAACTATTGGCTATGTGAAATAACCACATGGTAAAGCCTGTTTTTGTATAGTCCTGTTTGAACTACATACTTGGCAAATGAAAAGTATTTTCTCATTTTAAGAACTTGAGTGCAAAATGAACATAACAGTTTTAAGTGAAATTATAGAGAAAAAGCCTACATCACAATAGAAATTATATAGAGAAATACATACGATAGACATTTCTATATCATTTTGACGATATATGTCGTCATATTGCAGCTCAAGTATGAACCCAGAACTGAGCAGCTAGTGTCAACTCCATGGGTTAAGGTAGGAGTGTATTGTTGTGCTGAGTTTCATCTCCGCGGTGCATGTTGGCCATCTTCAGCCGGAGGATCTGGATCTCCAGGCTGAGTTTCTCCCTCTCCAGCAGCAGGTTTCCTCTCTTCAGCTCCAGCAGACCCTCATCCACGACCACGAGCTGTGGCGGTACCGGCAGGTCCAGACCTGCAGAGAAAAAACACATAATCCACTGAATCCTGCAGCTACATCAGCACGGGTAAGGAAGGCTGGAAGAGTTCAACATCTTGGAGAAATGATTCACTTTCTGGCAGAGAAATAAGAAGATCAATACCACTCTCTTTAAATTTGTAAAACACAAGGCTATAGGGAACGTGTCGTCATCAACAGCAAGAGTGCCATCCGATGGCTGTTTACTGCAAGTGTCAAAAACAAGTGCTAAACTAACAAAGTTATGGGTTTCATTTTGCAAGATACGGTAGATTAAATATGCAGTATTAGCCGATGTTTTATTAGTAATCTGTTAGCTTAACATTAGCTAGCTTATCTTTGATCGGATGATTGTGTAGTTGGCATTTGGCTTGTAGATCTTAATGTCATATACCTACCCGTTTGTAAACTGGACATTGGCACTGCCCAGGCCATATTGCTGGGCCCGCTTGGATGGAAGGGAGGCACGGGAGAGCCAGGACTGAGCTTGGCAGACTGTCAGACCATGCTGCAGTAAAATGAGAGGTTTTCTAAAGGGACTCTGGTGCTCGGAAACACTACCGCTTTTGTCCGTAGGCCGGGAATCGCCAAAATCAACACTAAATGATAATGAAATAGAAATGAAGAACTTGATTCATGACTTCATTACATTACTGGAACCTTAATCTACAACAAATTACACCCTGCATTCAAATTAGCATGTAAACATGTCACACAGAACTGCAAATGCAACCCTCCTACAGGTGTAGAGATACAGGATGCCTGCAGAACGTAAATACATGAACACAAAGTCTCGCCAGAGTTTCACACAAGACGGATCCTTACTAGCCATAACCGTGAAACAGCTACCTTGGCTCTGTCCAACAGGAACTAAATCTGCCTACCAGCACAGCTAAAGCTCAATTATTAACACATTAAATCTTGATTGTTTAATCCGAACAAAAACCAAAGAGTAAAAATGACAACTCTGTTTTAGAGGGGGGGGAGGGGTTATGTGCCGAACTGTTTCTTGGCCAGGAACGATTGCCAGTCAACCAGTGAGGCGAGTGTCATGATTGATGACCAGCTAACCTTTAAGGTTCACGTGGCCTCAATTGCTGTCGTGTCGTTTTGCCCTGTACAACATCAGGAAGATCAGACCCTACCTGTCAGAGCATGCAACGCAACTCCTGGTACAGGCTCTTGTAATATCACACACTGTCTACTGCAACTCCCAACTGGCAGGCCTCCCTGCAAAGCATATTCAAACCTCTGCAGATGATCCAGAACGCAGCAGCGCGACTGGTCTTCAAACAACCCAAAACAGCACACGTCACTCCGCTGTTCATATCCCTCCGCCGGCTCCCAGTTGTCGCTCGCATCAAATTCAAAACCCTGTTGCTTGTTTACATAACAGCAACAAAAACGGCTCCCTCATCCAGGTCTACACTCCCTCCCGCCTACCTGAACTCCCTCATCCAGGTGTAAACTCCCTCCCGCCTACCTGAACTCCCTCATCCAGGTGTACACTCCCTCCCGCCTACCTGAACTCCCTCATCCAGGTGTACACTCCCTCCAGCCCACTACGCTCAGCCTGGTACTCCCATCACAGCAGGGCCCTAAGTCGCTAGCTAGACTCTTCTCCTCTGTAGACCCCCGGTGGTGGAATGAGTTACCAAACTCTATTCGATCCGCAGAGTCCCTTTCCACCTTTAAGAAAAAGCTAAATACCCAACAGCTCTTTCATGAACACCTCCTCACCTAATGACATTGTTGCTATTGAGGATGTTGATGACGATGATATTGAGGATGTTGTTGATGTTGATTAGGATATTCATGATGATGATGATATTGATGACATTGTTGATGTTGTTAATGAGGATGATGAAAAAAAAATGTTTGCATATCCTCTGTGCACTGCCTGTCGGTACCTGTGTCCGATCGGATTTGAAGCTGTTGTTGGCTCTAACTCACGTTGTTCCCTCCTATCTAGATCGTTGCTTGTGTCGTACAAATACTCAGATGTCCGTCGCTTTGGACAAAAGCATCTGCTAAATGAAGTTGTAGAATTGTAAACGGCAAATTGCTGTTTGGAGGGTGGATGGGTCAAACAAACACACAACTTTCAACCAGGAGACCACTGTTTGTGTCCCGTGTGAAACTAAAAGTGAGTCACGTGCTTGAGATCACGTGACTTATTCCTCCCTACCTAAGTGGTTGTGTTGCCTAAACCTAACTTCCTTTGAAAATGGAAGTTTATTTTGAAAGGACATTATGTATGACTCATGTAACGAGCGTATACTGACACGCCGTCCCCGGTCTGTCCAAAAGTAACGCTAGAGGGGTACTTGTACTGTAAATTACCAAGGTGTATTGGTGTATTTGTATTAGTGTATTGTGGTAGGCTATGTGTATTGTATGATGTGTATTTTCTTGTATTTTCATATTTGAAGTGTATTGTAGTTTTATCATATAGAAAGTTGTATATTTTAATTACACTGTACATGTAAAAGCCCAACTAGGGACAAGAGTTGAACATTAGCTATAAACTCTCTGTGCAGCACATCAGTTTCATGCCCTGTATTGGAACGATGTTAAATTGCATCGTCCCTATCAAATAAAAATAAAAATAAAATCAATACCCCGTGTGTCGGTCTCCGATGCCAAGGGGCGCTGACCGAACGATGATATTTGACAAGTTGGGAGTGAGAATGTGTTGGTTGTTCATATATACACTCACCGGCCACTTTATTAGGCACTCCTGTTCAATACAAATAGCTAATCAGCCAATCACATGGCAGCAACTCAATGCATTTAGGCATCTAGACGTGGTGAAGACGACTTGCTGAAGTTCAAACCGAGCATCAGAATGGGGAAGAAAGGGGATTTAAGTGACTTTGAACGTGGCATGGTTGTTGGTGCCAGACGGGCTGGTCTGAGTATTTCAAAAACTGCTGATCTACTGGGATTTTCACGCACAACCATCTCTAGGGTTTACAGAGAATGGTCTGAACAAGAGAACATATCCAGTGAGCGGCAGTTGTGTGGACGAAAATGCCTTGTTGATGTCAGAGGTCAGAGAAGAATGGGCAGAGTGGTTCGAGATGATAGAAAGGCAACAGTAACTC
>CAKAKR010036993.1:0-26453 GCA_916700685.1 Adelosebastes latens
TTTTTACACTGTGGTATTTGTACATTTACTTAAGTAAAAAAGCTGAGTTCTTCTTCCACCACTGGTTATTTTGCATACAAAGATTTTACTTTCAAAACATATGCATTTAAAAAAAAAAAAAGATGTATTTTCCAGTACACAAATTTCAGTCCTTAACTGAGTCCTTAAAATGGATGAATAAAGGAATTAGAAACAGTGGTTAATGGCATTTACTCAAGAAGCCTACTGTACTTAAGTACAACATTGAGGCACTTGTATTTGAGTATTTCATTTTTCTGCTACTTTATACTTCTACTTTACACCTGAAGGTACCAGTTATTATTTTCAACTGCATTTACCCAAGTACTGTATTTAAGTACAATTTTAAGGTACTTGTATTTCTATTTAATTCTTATATTCTACTACATCTCAGAGGGAAATATTGTACTTTTTACTCCACTACAATTACAGCTACTATTTACTGTTTACATAGACTAAAACAAACAAAACGTATCATATGCTTTTATGATATGATGCATTACTGTATTACTAATCCACCCAGTAGTATATAAAGAATCTAAAATTGACTCCAAATTGAAAACAACAACATTGAAATGTATTTGTTAGTGATAAAAACAGGAAAAAAATTAATATTCAACACTTTGAAAGCAACTGTTCTGCATAATGATTACTTTTACTTTTGATACTTTCAGTACATTTTGCTGATAATACTTGCAGGTCTTTTAACTGGCAATAATAACCAGTGGTGGAAGAAGTACTCAGATCATTTACTTATGTAAAAGCAGAAATACTCTCTTATGTTCAGTTTTTTTTCCACTCGATCGGGATTCTGAAATTGTACATGCACATCCATGAATTAACATGGCACGAAAATCATTAATATGGTAACAAAAAGAATGTAGGCCTACCAAAAACGGTGGTGTTGGTTGGTGTTTTCTGTGCAGACGTCAAGGTTTGAAATAACCAGCTGAGTCACCTGACAAAAGACAAGACAGTCCAGATTGTGAAGGTGAGAATGAAATACATTTATTAATAAATCAAAGGATCCCAAAGAAAATCAACTCAAATCCAACTGTTTATCAAACTAAAAAGGTTGTTTTTACTTTATTTAACCTAGAAGAACAAAAACAAAGGACAGAACTTCTTTGTGGAGCTGAAAGTAACTCCTTCCTCTCTTCCCATCATGCTTTGAAAGGTGCCGTCTGGGTGGTCCTCTTCACTGGGACCCTCTCCTGCTCAGGAGCACTCAGGAGCCACGTCTGGAGCTTGCAGTCCTCCTTCGTCAACCCGAGACTCTTCCAGGTCCGAGCTCGCAGTGATGGAGGCCTCTTTCGCTGCAGAGCCGCCGTCTCCTGGAGCTGCTCTGCTCCTGAGCTGGAGGAATCCACCGTCTCAACCTGTCGATGCCTCCTGGACTTGGACGCCTCCGGGAAAATGCCGTAGCTCTTCTGCTTGATGGAGGACAGGAGTCTGGCCCTCCTGCTGCTGGACTCAG
The DNA here is from genome assembly GCA_916700685.1 of Adelosebastes latens. Lineage (NCBI taxonomy): Eukaryota > Metazoa > Chordata > Actinopteri > Perciformes > Sebastidae > Adelosebastes > Adelosebastes latens. The sequence goes on from CAKAKR010036993.1 coordinate 1,496, forward strand.
TTGGCTTCTCCTCCTCCTCCTCCTCCTCATCAGAGTTCTTGTCTTTTTTATCCTGTGAGAAAGTCTTTTCCTGCCATGTGATGAACTCTGACATGCAGTCTTTCAGGCTGGCGGAAAAGCCTTGATGTGTCATGGTGGCGTGGCCTCTGACCTCCACCGTGGCCTCCTTCAGCTTCTCATACTGGCTCTGGATGTTGGCCACCTCCACCAGGATCTCTGCAGAGGCGAGCTCCTGGACAGCTGTGGTCCTCCCAACAAACTCTGCACATAAAGGCTCCTTCTTTGGCTTCCTCTGCTTTTGGAAGCTGAGAAAATGTGGCATGGCGACGTAGTGTATGGCTTTGGCTGCAACAAGCTTTTTAAATATATAAGCAATGTCTTGATGCCCAGAATCCACAGAGTCCTTGATAAACATCTGGACTATAGCCCAGTCCCTCATGGCGAGTCTAATCTGCACAGGTGGAGTGGCAAGTTGTGTATAGTACAAACCATACATCAGATACAAGCCTCCCACTCTGATCTGGTAGCTGTATGGAGGCAGGAAGTACTTCACGGCTGTGGCCAGCGCTACTCTGCAGAATCTCTTCATTTCACCCTCACTGATGATACCTATGAAAATATCTGAGAAGCTCATCTCCCTCCAAATGGCTGAAAACTCCTCATACCTGATGGAGTCACTGTGCTGGAAACGAGCCAGTAGTTCCTCCATATCCTCAGTCAGAGGATGGTAGAAGAATTCAGAGTAAAGAGGCTGCGCACGAGGCATCCTGTCCACAAAACAACAACCTCAGTCAGCACTGAAACTCTCAAGACTGCTTGGACAAGAGTCTGATGGAGCTCTGGATTGATTCACAGCACATGAGGCTTGTCAATTACCTGGGAACCACACCCACAAAGGGAAGAAGTCAATTATGGTGATTAAGGCTGCATTCAAATGGTGTCAGAATAATCAGAAAAGTGAGTAATTCATGTGAATGTCCCCTCAAGTCGCTAAAATTTTGGTAACCTACACGACTTTCCGTGTCATATTACGCAGAAACATGGTGTGAGAAAGTAAATGTTGATAAAAGAAAGGTTTTATTAATTCACGTCTTGCATATCATTTTTCTGCTCACATGTAAGCTATTTTTTGTAATATGGTAGGCCTATTATGTAACTAGTTGCTGTCCACGTAGAATGACGTAGATTAGATAGAAAAGTTATTTATTACCCTGATAACAAGTCAGGTAAAGCAATATTTTAGTGTTTTTTAAATATATATATTTTAACAGCTATCAACTTGTTGTTTAAACGTTCTGAGCTATAAATACAACAAATCTTCTTTAGCGTCCACGTCTTTTCCACATTACTAATTAAAGCTCATGAACACAACAAAGTCAGAAGAACGACTTCCCAACTCAAGAAAAAGGAACATCCGAGGAGCAAGTGAATGCACCATAACCATCAGGTGTGGTTTACCCGGATATTAAACTTGTATGCGGCATTCAGTCCCCTTTACATACATACAGTAAATTGAATATATCTCTATTGGGTGGGGTTAATAAATGATTATAATTCCCAAAGTTGCCTGCACAGCTCCTAAAAAATACAATAAATAGAGGTAAAAAAGAGATGAAGATAATGAGAAATACATGTTTTCCTTTCTCATCACCTTTCTTGTCCATATTGAGAGCCACTAAATTAGAGTAACCTTACAACATACAGAACACTTGACTTGTATATAGACATTTCATTTCTTATTTTATTGTAGGTCATTGGTTCTTTATGTACAGCTTTGTTGTCTAACTGTTATTTCTATTGCTGTGAAAGTAGGCCTAAATCAAGAGAGATGCATAAAACCAGAGTCAAATTCCTTTTATGTATGTACTTGGCAAATAAATCTGAGTCTGATTGTTAAATACTGGGAGATGTATTTTGTTCTATAACTTGTGATTTGAAAATCAAATAGGAATTGCACATAGATTAACATAAACACTGCTGTGACTTGCTTTGTTAGTATATTTATGTACAGGACGGTTTCCTGACATCAGCTAGTCAGCGCTTTACTCAAGCTGCTCTATGAGAATTTTGTAACAAAATTATATGTACATGCTTTTATTCTGAAAGGCAGATTCATATTCTATTCTTTCTCAATAAATGACAATCTATATCAATCTACTGTGTGACACCAAGGGGGCTCCTCCTGCCAAAAAAAACTCTTTTTACCTAAATAAGCAGATGAAATTCAATTCCATCAAAAAAAAAATCAACTAATGCAAATGCAGTTCAAGGGTAGTAGCCATCTAGTTAAATGTTATAGGAAACACAAGGGTCATGTGTCATTGTTAAGGGTTTTATTAAGACTTAACAAAAGGGGACACCTGTTTGGTCCTAAAACATGCTTTGGACAGAATTAAATCAAGAATTTAAATTCTTTTGCTTGAATGTAGACCAACTCAGGGATTCAAAAATAAATATTCTTAAACGTTGCATCTTTGCAGCTGATTGAAAGTAAAGGGACAATTTAAGGAAACACGAAGCAAACAGCCAGAGTATGATTTCCTAATACTCAGACCCAAGAGATATTAAGGACAATTCTCCCAAAATTAGACTTAAAGTTATTACGCAAAAGCAGTTTATTTTCTTCGGACTTAACCACTGAAATTGATCTGTGGATTTTAAGTTATTAATTTTACAATATTAAGAAAAAATGCTATAATATACAGCAATGACACTGAATTAAATGAAAATGTTAAATCTGATGATGTGAGTAGGGACATGATTTTAATGATTAAATTGAAACTTCATTGAATAGTGGTTGGATGGATCAACCAAACAATCTATTATCACATTTTATTAAATACATTTACAGATGTTTCTGTATGCAGTGTCTCTGTGAAAACCTCACACATTACAAGGGGGACGAATGTGAGTCATTTTGATTAAAAGAAAAAAAAAAAAAATAGAGCATCAGATAACAGTAAAAAAAAAGTTTTTTTTCCTCTTTTTCTGACCTTTAATGAAAAACTAGGTGGCACCATCTGTAGTTTTATTCATTTTACTGTGACCTAAGAAGGTCATGAGTAAAAAAGTAAAAACAGAAACACTGCTGAAATCTGCTTTTGCAGAGCAACAAAAAGTTAATTTCAGTGGAACTGTCCTTTAAATATTCTCTTCTGTACTTTTAACACCAGAGGGGATCTTTTGGTTTCACATATTTAAATGAATATCCAGAACAAAAGTAAATTTAACTTGAAACGTAAAAAAGAGAAAAGCTTATGATTTCTTGGTGAGACATCACCGTATCTCATGGCCCCTCTCTGCCTCATGTGTTGCTTCCCTCCGACTACCAGCCTCCTTTGCCTCCCTTCTTCTTCTTCTGTGGTACCTTCTTGCGGGTGGCCCCCGAGGCTGCAGGTTTCTGCTGTCGTGGGGGGACTACGTTGCTGGCGGGGGCTGTAGATGAACCGGATGCAGACCCTGGTCTGGGGGAGGTAGGGGGGCTGCTGGCTGTCTTACTGGCATCCCTGAAACAGAATATGAGCCAGGATCGTGTCACAGATTGGGCCTCATGCAATAATTTAGGAGAACTCGTCACATTCACCAATTTTCTCATATTTAGAATTTTCTCTTCCTTCCTTACGAACACAATTTACAAGTGATCCAGACTTGTCGTAGGTGTCTTGTGTAATTAGTCTGCTGTTATCCAAACCTAATTTCATTACAAATAATGTACAAAACATGTGATCAACTTATCAAATATGATGAATTGTTATATATTAAAAGGTCCACATCCCTATGAGAGCACCTGAAGTCCCCCCCAAAATGTTTTTTTTATTATCTTGTAGCACACGATAATAACTTATTATCAAGTATATAAGAGAAAAAAAATATTTCGGGACCTTGAAGTTTCCATAATTAAACACTGAAAGGGGTCATTTTGTATATTGAGTACTTTTACTTTTGTACTTTAAGTACATTTTTCTGGTAATACTCTAGTACTTTTACTCAAGTAGAATTTTGAACGCAGGACTTTTACTTGTAACAGTATTTTTACAGTGTGGTGTTGTTATTTTTACTTAAGTAAAGGATCTGAGCACTTTTTCCACAACTGAATACATGTATAAATGATCAAAATTGCTTATAATTAATTGTCTATAACACCTAATTGTTTCAGCATTGTCAACATATCTGTAAAAACATTACAATGCAACTCAAACAACATCCATTTATGGGAGCAAAATTTAAAACTAAAACTCTTGTAAAAGTTATAATGAAGGGTCATTAAAGAGCCGAGATACTTTATATTATAACAATAAAATTAGCAGTCAGTTGACGCTGCCTCACTTTCCTAAGTGTAGAAGTCTTTCTTATAGTCTCAGCATATGGATTTCTACTTTGGCTCAGACTGAGAATATTTTTTATTTTGGCCTAAATAACACACAAGCTGTTTCTTCTGCACAGCAGCTGGACGCCTCCACTGAGGATTTGTTGGCAGGGAAACAAACGGGACAATCTCTGGTGCTTTTCCTCCATTAGTGCAGTTGATTACTGGGTTTCAATTACAGGAAATTGCACCCAGACAACTCCACTCGCAGGTGATGTGCATATGCATGCGATTCTTTCTTTACTCACAGCTCGGCCGAAGCTCCTGCCGTCGCTCCCTGTGTGCCTTTTCCTATCTGCTCCTTCTTCTTCCCCTTCTTCTTGCCTCTGTAGTAGGTACGCTCCCTCATGGGCAGCCACCTCTCAATGTCAGGGGTCGCTTTGGGGTCGCAGTTCTTGGGAAGTTTGCCTAAACATGAACATCAGGAAGAATCACTGAAAGGTGGCACTCAGCTCAGTGTAGTGTGAGTAAATAAATGAGACAGATCTGTGGTCAATAACCAGCTGCATAATATATCATCTTGAAAGTATCTTGTGTAAGAGGAATGACAGCCCCTTCATTTGCAGCAGAAATGCACGAAGAAATGTATACATAAATAAATAGGGTGGAAATGCAAAGGGAAAATAATGCATGAATAAATAAATAAATAAATACATAATTTAATAAAGAATAAATACATTTAAAATAAGTCATAAAAAATGCAAAATAAATAAATACATTTGAAAGTTAATAGAAATTAATGCAAAATAAATATATAAATACATTTAAAAGATAATAAATCAACTGTAAAATAAAAAAATACATTTAAAAGTTAATAAAAAAAAATATATATATATATATAAAAGGGAAAACTAAAGAGAAGAGAAGATAAATAGGGGAATTATTTCAAAGGTAAATAAAGAAGCAAATCAAAGCAGAAATATCAATTTATGTCACATTTGATCAATGAATTAATGCCTATTATATTCTACATTTATTTAAAAAAAACGTTTGGTACATTTAATGGCATATTAAGTCATTTATTTATTTATTTATTTTTGGATTTTGGCAGGTTCCATCCTCCTTACCATAGAGGTCAGTAGTGTTCACAGATTATACTTTACCCATCTTAAAAGTGTACACATGATATAACTCAATTGACTATTGTATAAGAGGACATAAAGACTTTTTGAATAGTAACGATTTGTTTTACTTTAATCCTAATATTTCCTGAGAGCAAGTGACCTTTTAATTATTTTGGAAATAATCTGTCACATAAACAATATTTGATTAATGGCTTACCTCTCTTTTTCTTCTTCTTCTTTTTGATCTCGCCTGGTTGGCTGTAAAGAAAAACGCAAACGTATTAGCATTGTGGAGGTGAAAATGAAACTAAGCTCATCCTTCCCACTCTGCTCAATACAACTTCAACAAAAACAAATATACATCTAAATTTAGTAAATGTTATGAACATCATGGAGCCGATGTTGAAGAGAGTAATGAGGGTTTACCTTTGTTCTTTTGGAGGTTTTTCTACTGTGACCTTAGCAGCTTTTTTCCTGACGTAGGTGGCCCCGTGGGAGTTCTCCAGCTCGTCCACGTCCACATTGAGCGCCATTGTGTCTGCAGAGGGGAGGTGCTTGCTGAGGCTGGAGAGAAATGCTAAGGACATGACTATAAATGTACATTTTCATTTGCACCATCACAAGGTCATCTAAAAGAGTCCTAACCTAAGGGTTTTGCATTATTATTCTTAGAAAGGTAATACAAGAGTTTGTAGTATATATACAGTAAAATGAAAATATCATGATAATCTCAGGTTGGATGATAAATGATGGAGCTCCAATGCTATGTTCGATGCAATTAACATCATACTAGTCAATAGCATCGATGGTGTGGTCTTCTGGGCTGCAACTAACAATTTTCACAACTAATTAATCATTTTGTCTATAACATGGCAAAAAATGGTGGAAAATGCCTATTATATTTTCCTAAAAACCGAGGAAGCGTCTTCATATTCCTCGTTTTATCTGATCATTAATCCAAAACAACAAAGATATTCATATATCACAGAAAAACCTCACATTTGAGAAACTTGTTTGGTGTTTTCGCTTGAAAAATGTCTGAAATAACTAAAACAGTTGCCAATTACTAAAAACTTATCGTTTCAGCTTAAGTGTCTTCCATTTCAATAATTTCAATAGGTGAAAAGGATACGATTTGGCTTTATCCGTGTCCACCAAAGAATACGCCGAGATGAGTTGTGCCAGTGTGTGGATGTCGTTGGTGTTTTGCCTGTTTAAAGAAAAATTAAACAAATTAAGCTTCATTGTTGTAAAAGAAGGAATTCAAACAAATGTTGCAATAAAAATGACCATCACCTGAAAAACATAGACTAACACAAAAAATAGAAAGGTTAAAGGGATAGTTTGGATGTTCTGAAGTTGGGTTGTATGAGGTACTTATCCATAGTCAGTGTATTACCTACAGTAGAGAAACAGACAGGAGTACCAGCACGGGAGCAAAGCAATGTACTGCTGTTGACGAGGGCAGCAGCAAATCAATATTAATTAAAGTGTATGCTATATTTAGAATATTTTCACCACTTTACCTTGCTGTCAGACACCTATACAGTCTATGTTTTGCTGCTGCCCCCGTCCACAGCAGTACATTGCTTTGCTCCCGTGCTGATACTCCACACTGACTATGGATAAGTACCTCATACAACAAAACACAAACACTTCAAAACACCAGAACTATTCCTTTAAATCTCGCACACACTCACAGATGTGCTGCATAAATATGTAAATGAATAAATGCTTCGCCTTCACATTGAGTTTCTCATTTTATAATTTGTATTTTCTGCTCTATAAGCACATTGTAACGATGTTTATCAACCTTTTTGAGAACTCAATAAACATATGAGCTACTTGAAATCATGCCGACGAGATTGATAGAACAAAAAGCAGAATCAACAGCTGTGAAATAACCTCTAAAGGAGAACATTATGTGTTTCCCCCCCTTCCCAAATACTCGACACATGTTGAACCTCAGAGTGTTTTGCAGGGCTGTAACTCACTTCCACAGCTGCTCCAGATCACTAATGGCTTCTTTTTTCCGTCCGTACTTCAGTTTGAAATTGGCAGCTTCTCGTACAAGTGCCAAGTGTGCAGCAGATCCGGTCTGTGGAGGAGGAAGAACAGGCTGCTGATTACACACAGTGGAAACACATTCAGATATCACAAAAGATTTCATGTGTTGGCTTGTCTTGTCAGATGAAAGTATTACCCAGAGACCTTAACTACTTCAAATTTGACTCCATCTTTGTTTAGACTTTATTCTCTGAAGCACTCAATGCTGCAATGTTTTCTGCACTGCCGTTCCTGCAGATTACTCATCAATCAAATACAGTGGATTTGTTTTGTTCCATGAATGTTGAATTGTTGATATTTTGAGTTTCTGTAGGTGGCCATCGTTGCCAAAGTTAGCTACCCAGTTCACAGGAAGACTCACTAGAGTCACAAAAGAATCACTATTGACTTATATCAACTTGCAACAGAGTGAGAGATATCGGACACAAACCTGTTCAGACTGGTAGTGCTCAATGGCTTGTTTGAAAATCTCAATAGCGCTGTCAATGTCTTCTTCGTGGGAGTACATCGTTACCAGAGCTGAAATCTGAGGAGTCAATGACACAGTTTAGATGAACAGTGTGAGAGTTGACTGAAGCTAAATCAAAGAGTTTACACAGTTACCAGGTTATAAATAGAAAAATGGTCACAAATCCAAACAGCCTTACCATCCCCGATTTGTGCTTGAACTCTTCAATGGACCTTAGAACATCACAAGCTTTTGTTACGTGACCTGAGGACCCAAAAAAAAAAAAAAACAGAGGATTATAACACAAATTCAGCCATTGTGACAATGAAAACGCCCATAATGTAACATATTATTAGACTTAAAATCACTAGAGACTAAAGCTCATTACTGGAAAACTAAATTTTGAGGATCTGATCGAAACAGTTTGAAAATTAAGTTGTACGTTCTTCTTGTTTATGAATATTTAAGCACTCCAATGATTTAGAAACTGAATAAACTACCCACTTAACCAATAAAACATGCTTTCATTTGACAAAGATATTCATGTATTTATGATAGGAAGCTGGAACATTTTTAACTGATATCCTGTCCTAAGAGAGTAAGGTCTTTCTAAATGCATCAAACCGTAATCAATATAAAAACATGCCAGTACCTTGTATTAAATAGAGTTGTGCCATTGTCAGTTTGATGCCAGACGCACTCTCTGGATGTTGGTCTGAGAATTGCTGGAAAACAAAAGAATAGTCAGTAAGCATGATCTGAAGAAAATACAAATCACTGAATGCATACAAAACTGAACTAAATTATTTCATAGAATCCTGTTTAACATACTAAATAAGCTTCATTATTGCAGTAACTAAAAAGGGGAAACAAAGAATAATCAGACTAAATACATCCAGCAGTGTTGGTCATTTCTACCTGGAGCAGCTCTATGGCCCGACTGTGCTGCTTCTCTCTGCACAGCTGAGCAACCTGGATGAGGACCGGCCGCGGGTGACCCGGATTCTGAGACTGAAGACTGGATGACAGTTTCCTGCACTGGTCAGCCTGTTGACGGTAACAGCAATGAATGCATCATACATCAGTAATTAAATCTAAAATTCTGTTCATCCTCTTCATCTGACTCACAGCAGCTTGTTAGCTACCTGGTTAGTGTACATGGCCAGGAGGGCTTTATTGAAGTCGATGGCCTGCAGCTGCTTCCTCGCCAGCTTGTATTCGACACCTTCAGTGTTCGTCAGTTTCACCTTTTTCTTTGAGTCGAACACGTTTTGGTCCTAAGAAAACAGAAACAGAGCTTTAATTAAAACACTGCTGCTGTTGTTTTTATGATGAAATATTTAACTTGGTAAGATTGTCACACACTCACCTTGTTTATTGTAATGATATTGTTGGCGGTCACAGCAAGCAGCCCCACATCTGATGGCCTGCAAATTAAGAGCATATTATGGAATATCTATTTGACATCTGCACTGTTGACACATAAAAAGTACAAGTTGTGTGTGGACTTTAGAAATGCCGTTTAAACTGTTTCTGGCACAAATGTAGCATGAATTGCCGTCACAACTAGGGGTGTCGTGATATACCGGTATTGACAATAACCGTGATATTAAAAAAAAAATGAATCCAGCGCCTCTTAAATCATTGCATATATACAGTTATGGTTACAGACTCTCTCATACCCTTCATACACTAGTATTTTGAGTGTAATTCATTTATCAAAGAAAAAGAAACAAAACGCACAATAAACAAAGTTAAAGATGAATTTGACAGATAGCCTTATTTACTTTTTTTAAAAAAAGTCTATAGAAATCGCGATAATAGCGTTATCGGGAATTCTTTTGACCACGATAATCGTGTAGAGAAAATCTGATAATGTGATAGCCCTATACAAATTCAAACTAGAATACAACAACATTATTTCAACCTGCACTATTAAACAGCAACAAGTAGGTCTAGTAGTATATGATATGATTTTATTGAGAATATATTGTAAATTGATTATTTATTATCTAGTATGTTTATACCTGGTTTTAGTATTTGAAACTACGGCCTTTATTACCATTTATTATTTTAAAGAACTACTGTCTCACATTCAACATGTGAATTTAAGCACGTTCATGCATGAGTGTATGTATGATCTATGTTTTATGCCTGTATGTACATTGTGACTTTGGTATGTTGTGTGATGCAGTGGCTTGGAGCTCAAGACAAATTTCTCTGCGGAACAACAAAGTATATCTTATCTACATTCTCTTCATCTGCTTTAAATGCAATGAACGCTGCACTCACTTGAGCTTGATGACCTGGTTGTAGAGCTGCAGGGCCTCGTCTGTCCGACCTTGTAACTGCATGATGAACGCCATCTGAGAATGGATGACGGCCAGCTCTGACTCGATGTCCTCCTCAGTCACATCCTGAAAGTGACAATGACAGTGATTATCCTGAGGGACAAGCATGGGCATTGTTGTACATTTACTAAAAATAAAAACATAATTCCTACTTGATCAATTTGTAGTTTCTGGTAATATCAATATTTTCTTGCCATCCATCGTCTACCTTGATAACATCTCAACTCAAACAAATATCAATTTCAAAATACCAATCTTATTCTTTGTCCAAACTATTTCTGGGAATTAAAAAAGTTGGCTGCTGCCTTCTGTTCAGTAAGATTTAACAAGACAACTTCACTCTCCAGATAAAAAAAATATTACTGAAAATAAGATTTCATAATCGTTTGTGCTTTTTCATTATCAAGTCCTAAATTCTATGAGGGTTCACTCTCTTTTTATTTTCCACTTAATGATCTTTCAAGATAAATAAACAAAAATATAAAGTTTCACAAAGTGCATCACATCATCGTCTCTGAAGCATCTTCTACCGTCTTATGGATGAAAATGTGACAAATTAAAACAGTCGATTTCCTTGAAAATGGATGAGGCTTCATGAAAGATGCTTAAATGTTTTAGAAAAACAAGGCAACACTCACAGAATCATCTGCCAACGAGGCTCTGCAAAGCTCTGTGAAAGAAAAAGAATCAGTTAATGTCAAATTAAAAATGGATAAAAACTTGACCGAGAAGGCAGAACAGAGAGGGACTGACCTTCTGCTTGTTGTAGTTTATTGTTGGCCTCTGTTAGCTGTCCCTGGCCAATCAGAGCGCAGGCAGCATTGTAGCACAGCTCATACGTGGACTCGGGAAGACCTAAATCCTCCTGCAGAAGACAATATAACACATCATCTTAATAACCCAAAAAATAAAATAAATGCACAGTCGATGCTTGGTGACACATCCAGTGTAACTCCAGTTCCAGTAACCTTGAGCTGAGCATGGTCAGACTGTCTGAGCTCTTCCTCTCTGGTATTCATACTAAAGGTAGACACCGATAGGAAGTTTTACAAACTATCGTTATCGGCAGAACTGGGCTCGGATAGTGGCCGATGGCTGCATAGCCGCCACCGATCCCGTGTGGACATACATCACCGTTTTGCATGGAGGCTCCATACACAAATTCAAGGTAGAAGGGGAGAAAAAAAGTTACCTCTCACATATACTGTATAACGCAACACTATCAGCTCTTTGTCCATGATACAAGACAGGCAGACAGGGAGGAACAGAAATCATTCAACTGTTACTTTAACTTGCTTACTGTACCAATTTGGCGTTCTCTCTTCCAAATAATCCAGCCACGTAACCATCCATTCATGAAATTAAATTGCACACTTTAGGATTCTCCTTACCCCAGGAATATGCACCAACATTAATGGTTTGCAAGAGTGGCATTTAACAATGTACGAGACGCGCAACAGAAGTAATCCTGGCCAGTCATACTGTAAGCCACAGAACAGCGCATCACCCGTTGTTAGCCGACTAGGCTGCTGCAGAAGTAATGAAGATATCGGCCGATTAATCAGCTATCAGCTTTTTCCTGCTCCAAACTATCGTTATATCGGTCTATTCATACTAGTTAAAAACATTTGAAGAAGTAGCTGAATATGAGCTCCTGAGTCGTTTTACTTTATTTTGTTATAATCAGCATTCAAGTGAAAGAAACTGTTCCAGAGTTAACTCAAAACGTAGACTGTCAAAAAGCCAAAAAATGTAAATTGTGTATAGGAGTGCTTACCAACGGAGCTTCCTCCCACTGACTCATAGAAGCCACCACAGCAGCGAGGTTGGTCTTCCTCTCCTCCTCGTACTCATCCTGGGAGTTCCTGATCAGATCTGTGTAGACGGACTTGCAGTCGTCATAGCGCTCCAGTCTGTACAACTAGACAATGAAAAGAGAGAGCAGGACTCTTTAAATCAAACACCACACGCTTCAGTGATTAAAAATGTTTCTCTTTGAGAGTAGAGATATAAAAATATTCAAAAATACAAATTACAAGGTTAGATTAGAAGATACTTCATATAAATATTCAGCAGCTTTGAGCCACAAATACACAGCAGTTTAAAAGCTCATATCAGTCAGATCTTATGGACAAAATTGTGTGCTTTTGCGAGATGCACCACATCAACAAGGGGGTGGGCAAGAACACGGTTTTCTTTCCCCTTAAAAGTCTCAAAAGTAAATAGTCTACAAATCAAAAGCATCCAGCAATAATATAATTTGTAAACAGCCGTACCACTTGACCGTAGAGCTCTTTCAGCTTGTCTGTTTGTTCAGGAGCAGCCTCGATGGTCTTCAGGGCACTTTCCACTCTGTTCAGCCGGTACTCGCAGTACGCCTTCTCAAACACAACATCACTGAGAAAGAAGAGAAATAAAAATTATTTCAACAGAGAGATCGAGGAAATCGCAAGACATAGAAGCAAGTATGTGTTAAGAATGAAACAAGCATTGCAAAGCATTTACTTATTTATTACATCTTTATTGTTTACTTACTTATTATATCTTGTTTCTTTTTTTTTTACTGATGCCACTTGTTTGCCCTGTCCCCTTTGCAGCTGTAATATTGCAAATTTTCCCACTGTGGGACCACTAATCTTGTTTTGTTTTGTCTATTCAACAGTCAATCACTTGAAACAGTGAGTAAATCCTAACATTTGCGAAGCTAGAACCATGTTTTGCACTATGGAACTGTGATGCTGGAAACTTGAATTTTCCCTCGGGATTAATAAAGTTACTATCTATCTATCTATCTATCTATCTAACTGATTAATCAGAATTGTTCCAGTGTGAATATCATACAATATAGTATAGAATGCACATTTTACTAATCAACACATGTAAGAATTATAAACAAGGAAAAAATAAATCATTTGTTTACCAGCTGAGCAGCTTTGAATGTGTGTTCATGACATTCAGCGCCTCTTTGAAGCTCCCATTCTGCACAAGGCAAACTATTTTACAGTGATGGGCCGTCACATCATCCCTGTTTTCATGCAGAACTGCGACAGAAGAGGACACAAAAACATAGCCGAATTATTCATTAATAATGCAGATTAAAGAAAAATATATACCATTGACTTAAAACAAGATTATTACAAGAGGAATCAACAATGAATACAAGTTTTAATGGTTTGGTGAATGAAGGCTGGTTTAGCTGCTGACCATGATAAGTTAACTGTACAGCTAGCTCAAAGGTCAGCAACCTTTACTATCAAAAGAGCCATTTTAGGCTTTTAAAAAAAAAAAAATTAAAAATCTGTCTGGAGCCGCAAAACATTTGAGCATTGTGATGAAGGTAACACAGTTTATAGTCTAAGTATATAGTATGTAAGTCTAATGGAGTGAGGGCCAAAGTGCAAATGTATGTATTAGGGCCACATTGAGGGAAATAATATTATATAATAACATTACAACTTTTTTTCTCATCAACTTGTGACTTTATTCTCATATTACAACTTTTTTTCTCATGAACTTGTGACTTTATTCTCATATTACAACTTTTTTTTCTCATAAACTTGTGACTTTATTCTCGTAATATTATGACTTTATTCTCATAATATTATAACTTTGTTTCTCATAAACTTGTGACTTTATTCTCATAATATTACAACTTTTTTTCTCATAAACTTATGACTTTATTCTCATAATATTACAACTTTCTTTTCCTCATAAACTTGTGACTTTATTCTCGTAATATTATGACCTTATTCTCATAATATTACAACTTTTTTTCTGATAAACTTGTGACTTTATTCTCGTAATATTATGACTTTATTGTCGAAATCTCAGATTTATTTATTTTTTCCCTCAATGTGGCCGTAATACTCCGTCTTACCCTCGTACCATAGACCTACAACAATGATAAATAAAAATGAAAATGTAAACAATAAACAGTTATTAATTTCCATGTTTATAAAAGAGCCACTGGAGAGGAGCTAAAGAGCTGCATGTTGCTCTGGAGACGCAGGTTGCTTTGAGACCCCTGGACTAGGGACACGTCACTCATCAGGAAAGGACGGCGCATTTCTGGAGCAAAATATCACTTTATTACTTAACATAAAACCTATATATGTAGCTAATACACTTGAGTATAGAATTAGTAAAAAGTATTTGGTATATAAAGCTAACTCAGTGTTTTACAGACCTGACAAGTAGATGTCTAAACATGTGTTAGCCTAGCCACATGCTAACAGCTGGCCCCTAGCTTTAGCTTTAGCTTAGTGAAGACATGTCTTTGTCTACCGTCTAACCGCAGCTCCGGTTCCGTTTGAGAGCAACGATGACAGACGTGGATACCTACTTTTAGTCAGAGCTTTCAGGGCTCTTGTAAAGTCTCCATTCTGTCCACAGCGGTTCACTTCAGTCCACAGCGAAGCCACCGAGACTCCTCCACCGCTCGCCATCTTGGCTGAATGGGCTCACAGTAGTGATGTGTTGGTGGCGAACGAGCCGGTTCATTGAGCCGGCTCTTGTAAGTGAACGATAAGAGCCGGCTCTTTTTTTCTTTAATTAATTCAAGGCAGAATGATATGACGATCTTATCCGCGCCACGGGCACTCCATGCACTAGTGATGTTACGTGCTGTGCCGAGGCTTCAGAGCGTGTGTCGAGTAATCCAGGAAGTTTTCCGCGATGCGCGTATCGAGGCTTGTATCGTTTTAGACCAATTACGTCATTGATGACGTCCAGCCATACCGCTGACTGGTTCACATCTTCACTGGTTAAACCAATGCCACTTTCCAGAAGTTACACTACAATATAATTTTGACCAAAGGATTGGTTTACACTCATAAGATGCATTACTCATAAAACAATTACAGTTTATTATACATGTATGTTATATACTCATAATATACTTACTAGAAAATAGACATTATATTATATATTATATAGATATAAATGGATTACATGGTAATAGATTTTTTTTCATTGTTTATAGTCATTCCCAACAGCCTTTACTGGCGCAAAATACAGTATATCACAGATCACATGGGTAAGATCATATCTGCCTGTTTTACACTCTTTGACCACCAAGTGGTTTCGTGTGCACATGAAGCCTCGAGAAATGAACCCTTTTTCGAAACAATTTGCTGGAAAGCTTCAAAGCTTCATGAAGCTTCAGCTCGCCATCACTAGGACGATCTTCTCCGCACCACGGGCACTCCATGCACTGACTGTGACTGAATGTTGTGTTAATGACGTCCGTGGGACCAATCAGGTGATGACAGACAAGGATCATACCATCAAGCAGGGAGGGGTGGAGGTGCGTGGCGTGCTGACGGTCTACAGGTACATAGCAGGAGGGAGAGGAGGAGAGAAAGAGAGAGAGGAGTACGGTGCGCAAATATCAGACAAGATGAGTGACAGTCGGAAACGAAGCAGCATGTAAAATTATGATATTATGGAAATTATAAGGTTTAGTATAATTATATTGAATAATGTAAGTGATATATGTGCACACATACTAATCATAGGTCAAAACAGCGCTAAATTTGGCTGAATTATAAAAGGCAGAAGTGGTACAATGAAGAGCCGTTTGGGAGCCGAAAGAGCCGGCTCTTCTTGGTGAGCTGAGCCAAATGATCTGGCTCACTAAAAAGAGCCGGAATTCTCATCACTAGGGCTCACAGAGTCGGCGGAAGTAGAAAGTGACCACATCCGGGGTAACACAAGAATTGTAGTTATTATTTTTTTTACAATTAAATTAATAATTTTAAAATAAAAGTAAAACAAAAACAAGAAGATTAGTGATGAACCACTATGGTTTTTTTCAGTGATAATGAAAAGTTAATATTTTGGAGATATAGGCCTACTCTAACGTTAGCTGTGTGGTTTCTCACTTAGCAGTGACGCAGGCAAATGATGCGTTCACAGCCAACCTATAAAGTTCGGCTGCCGCAGAGCTGCAATAGTACCTAATACTTGTTACTGGGGAAGATTTTTTTTATACATAGATGTGCATACATGTAGATACTTTAAGACTAAACCCAGTTTGAACTATTGGAAGAATGAGTTAAAACTGGGTTTAGATAATTTAAGACCACTTACACACCAAAAACTGACAATAACCTGATATTTTCAGGTGGAATATCATTTCATTCTCACTGTGCAATATCATTTTGCACTTGTGCAATTTTGTTAATAGTCTGTTTATTGTCAATACTGTACTACACTTACTTTACACTATACATCCTATACACTTACGTTACACTATACATCCTATACACTATACATCATATATACACTTACTTTACACTATACATCCTATATACCACTTTATAGACTGTCTATATGTACATACTACATTTATTTATTGACGGACTGTACGCACTATGTTCACTCTGTATCTTTTATATCTCTATTATTGTTTTTTATAATTTTTGTATACCTTTAACTTTCCTGTGTTTCACTCTGTTTGCTGATGTTTGCTGATGTTGCTGCTTTGACACCTGAATTTCCCTCCGGGGATTAATAAAGGTTCATCTTATTTTATCTTGTCTCTCAGGCTGTGACATGCATTTATCAATTATAATTCCGATATTTCTGGTAGCACTGGAAGGCAGCGCGACAGACAGGCTAGGGTTGGAGGTTCGGTCGGACTCGGTAGGACTCGGTAAGATTCGGTAGGACTCGGTAGCTAGCCGAGGAGGGGGGCACTGTTGTCATTCGTCCGGGGCTGTGTGTCGAGCTTTTTGTCCAGGAGAAATGGCTGGGATTAAAGGTAAGAAATGTCCACTTTCCATCTTACTTTAGAAAGCCTCTAAAATCCGTCTCAGTTTATAAAACTGTGGCAGTTTACTCTGCAGGCAGATGGATGCGTGTTGCTAACGGTAACGTGAAGAAGCCTGCAGGGCCAATACACTGCTAGCATTAGCTCAATAGAGATGCTTTCTGCAAGTGGATTAATTGCTGTTAACTAGCAACCACACTGCCTGCTTTCAGAGTTTAACATGATCCTCTAAAATAACATGGTTTAGATTGTAAATGTAATGCTGTTACAAGTGAAATCAGCTGATTCATCACATGGGTATAGCTCCAGTAGCCAGGGGGCCCTGCTGGCTGCTACTGTAGGATGGGGATTGTTGAGGGTTAAACACTGCACAGATTCAGAGAGAAATGTGACATTGTCCAATGCTGATGTCCTCCCTTTCTGTCTCTCTCTGCTAGCTCTCATCAGCCTGTCCTTTGGAGGGGCCATTGGCCTCATGTTCCTCATGCTAGGATGTGCCCTCCCTGTGTATGAGTAAGTACCACCATCACACCATGTGAGCCTGTTAAATGTGTGAAGGTAAAACTGTCCACACTTGGCAGTCAGATGCACCTTGAGTGATCCCATCATAGGTTTACAGCTTTAGATACAGGTGTGGATGCAGGGTCGGATTAACCTGCTTGGGGGCTCCCTGATACTAACCTGCCACATGAGACAAAGACAAGAAGAAGAAGAAAGGGACTTTATTAATCCCAGAGGAGAAATTCAATTTTTTCACTCTGTTATATTTTACATAGTACACACAGGCCCGAATACACACACATGAACAAAGAGGACCTACATGCATTAATGAGAGAGATGTCAGAGCGAGGGGCTGCCCCTGACAGGCGCCCCGAGCAGTCGAGGGTTTGGTGCCTTGCTCAAGGGCACCTCGGTAGTGCCCAAGAGGCAAACTGGCATCTCTCCAGGTCACACTCAGTACTTGGTCCATGCGGGGACTTGAACCAGCAACCCTCCGGTTCCCAAGCCAAGTCCCAATGGACTGAGCTACTGCTGCCCCAAGCTACAATTTCCCACCTTTGTGATCAAGAAGTTTTATTCTAACACTTAGTTCTTCCCTGTTTCTGTAACTTTTGTGTAGTATTTTATGGTGGAATATTACATGGCTCCCAGGTATTCGTGGTATGGTAATCTGAAATACGTCTGCCCCACCAATGTCATTTTCAGAGCAGTTAAACATAACATTTTCCAAGATGATTGAAGAAATATGGTGATTTAAGGGTTATTATTTCTGTAGTTTCACTTACAACAACCTGTACACAGCTGTGGGTCTCATCCACACTTGTCACTTTTTTTCTGTTTTTCATGGTTGTGGCAATGTAAGAAGGTGTCCCCAAGAATGTTAATCCTGCAAACAAAACTCTAATTGGTTGACTATTTCTCAAACCACAGTGGGCCCAACACCAGACCTATTTGAATTCAAAGGATACCATGTAAGCACAATATCAGCTGAAATAATGAAGGTCTTAAAACTACATTTTGACAGCCTACATGATCACAATTTTAGGTAATAAAGCTCCTTAATGTCACGTACCATGTCAGTGGATATTGTACTTAAGTGGTGCATTTTCTAGGGCTGCCCCCTCTTAGTCGATTAGTCGTTTTTTATGCTTTTTTATGCTGAATGAGTTATTTCCAAGAAACTTATGAGCACATCTCTGGTAAACACAAGATTAAAAGTGGTGCTTTTGTGAAGAAACTGTCGATTATATCAATTTATCAATTAGTCGACAAAATCGTTTGAGTTAGTCGACTAAGAGTTTCTTTGGGTGAGGACAGCCCTAGCATTTCCACAAACAAAGTTGCAGTTTTTAAAATTACCACAAAACCAGTTGTCAAACAGTAAATCTTGGCTTAGTTGATTTGCCTTTTCAAAACAATTCTGATGTTTTTCAGTCCCTACATGAGAGACCTCGAGCTGCAGCCTCAAATCTGGCACTTGTAATCTGATCTCATTTCCATTTCAGCCGTTATCATTATACTAAATGACAGCCTCAGTCCATCAGAATGTAGAGGAAGAAGGCTGTTAGAAAATCAATTAGTGATATTTATTAGTCGAGTCTAACTGATATTATCAGCCAGTTTTAGCTCATCATAAATCGGTATCTGTATAATTGTCAGCCAATGAATAACAAGAAATTGCAGTTCAGAAATACCACAGATACTTTTGAAATACAATATAATACAGGCTTGTCCACTTAAATACTAGCTTATTTATTATAGCCTAGTCTAATTCAGATTTATATATATATTTGGGTTTTATTTGGTTATATTTTGTTGTACTTGTGTTGTTGATTATAGTTACTAAAACTAATGTAATTTCCAGGTAGGTTTACTGTTTAAAATTCACTGTTATATACGCGGTTAAGTTAATTGTTCACATGTAAAATTTCTCGCTAACAAACTAGTTATTAGGTTGTAGAAATGTAGCTCCTCCCTCATAAAATACACCTATGAAGTTCGACAATGTGCTGAGTGCTGCTGAACTGTTGACTGGATCCTTTCTCATCACAGCATGCAGGTATTTATTTCTCTCTTTTCTCTCTCTGCAGCAAATACTGGCCTTTGTTCCTCCTCTTCTTCTACATCCTCTCCCCCATCCCTTACTGCATCTCGCGGAGGGTGGTCGACGACACAGACTCGGCCAGTAATGCCTGCAAAGAGCTGGCCATCTTCCTCACGACGGGCATTGTCATCTCAGCCTTCGGCCTGCCCATCGTCTTCGCAAGAGCTGAAGTAGTAAGTTGCAGAAGCTTCTTAGTGCCGTTTACACTTAACGTCAACGACAATGCCTCCAGTGTGTGCATACATACAGTTTTGTAGTTTACTCCACCAAAGCAGGAAAACCTAAAGTAAAAATAGTCATAGAAAGCATACATAAAGTAGAATATGGCATTAATATCACCACACATTTTGAATAAAAAGTCACCTTTCCCGTCATTAAATTCACCTCTTAATCTGTCACTTGTCACATTGCTTGTTGGCTCAGTTTCAACACCTCCAGAACTTGTGAAGCTCAAAATAAGTGTTTCGCTTTCTGTGTTAATTCTGCTCGATCACACACTCTTCAACTGTTTCTCCTCATGTTCTGTCTCACCGAAGCATCCTGTTTTAACAAGAGCTGAATTTAATTACAGTACCAAGACAACATCTGATGCTAAGTCTGCAAAATATAAGTTTAAAATGTTATATTAGAAAGTAAAAGTATGTTAAGTAAAGAAACGTAAAGAAACGTAAAGAATAACTTTGGGAATATTCTATATTTTTGTCAGTGTCAACAAATCCCACAAAAAGATGAAAACCAACAATTTGTTGATCCTACTAACTAATTATTGTCTGTGTAGCCAAAGCCTGATATTTCTTCTTCCTCTGTACCGTAGAGCTCCATTAAACACACACACTCTAGTTTATTTAGACTTATTCACACATATACCGTCCTGCTGCCACAAATACTCACTAGAGCACCAAATATGGATTAATCTGTCGCTGAATATAATCCCCAACAAATGCACTATCTCCTCCTGTTTGAGTGACGTTTAGAGATGTTCCGGTACCATTTTTTCCTTCCCGATACCGGCAAGTACTGCGCCTGTGCAACTCCTGGCTCAGTTGTTAGCTACTTTAATCATCAGCTCAGGAAAAAAAACTATCGCTGTGTCTGAAATCGATGATGGAAGTAGCTAACGAGTGAGCCATCTCGCTTCTTGAGTGACATGTGTTGTTGTTCTTCCTGTGTAGTGTAAATGAGCTGATAAATGATAGATAACGTGATATTGTATCGGTGCATAGACTCACATACACGCCGATACCTGATCCTGCATTTTAGGCTGTACCGGAGGCATTTCTGATCACTGTCAGTGTGGTAAATCGCTAAATGATGCTGGTGACAGTGACTAGCAATGCTAGCTAACGTTAGCTTGAGTAATACAGTCATACATTAACGTTATAGCAGCATCAGACTGTCGTCTCTCCAACTAAATCTCAGCCTATAGATCAAACAGTTGGCTATTAACACGTTGGTTATTTACAGACAACACTTAGGCTAATCAATCAAATATGTAGAGAAGTCTGGATAAGCAATATCCGGCCACTGTGTTGGACGGGGGACGACTGAAGGGACATGGCGGATATCAACCTTAATTTATTAAGGTATGGCGAACGCTCAGGTTCAGGCAAGGTCTCAAAATAATTATTAGACATGTGTATAAAACAAATGTTTGTTTAACAAGAGATGAATGCATACGAATTTGTCAAAATTACAATCCAAACATACGTCAAATTGCATTGAAGTCTATGGGATCTTCGGTTTGCTTTCCCCTAGAGGGGGTGCGACCATGACTTTCTGCGAAGTACCCGTATGTGCCGGTCTGATGTATAGAGAGGTTAGGAAAGCCAGAAAGTTTTGGTCTTTTCATGGGATTTGATAACAGTAACATACTGTACATTTTGAATATTCCCAGCTGTATCTTTTGCTCTAATGCAATAACAAGAAGGTTTATCTCTGCCCAACAGGTTTGCTTTTGGCTCCACGCAGCAGGCAAATTTGCTTATCTGACGAGCGAGAACATTAAGAGGAAAAAAGTCAAACAAAACCAGTTAGGCAATTAATTAAAATTACTTTAAGAAACTATGTCTGACCACAAAGCTGAGGAGCTGACAGAGCAGCAGCTGATTAGCATTTAACAGCTGGCAGCTTATTTAATGTCTCATCCTGCTGTGAGTTGTGAATATACGACTGTAGAGCAGCGAGTGGAAACGAGTCTGTAATCTGTTGTTGTTGACACCCACTAGATTTTGGCCTAAATATGCGCTGTAGCCTGGCAGCATGTGCAGCAGCATTTGTTAACCTGAATTAATAATGCCTTGGTTTACAGATCGCCTGGGGGGCGTGTGCGCTCGTGCTAACGGGTAACGTAGTCATCTTCGGGACCATCCTGGGCTTCTTCATGGTCTTTGGATCCAACGACGACTTCAGTTGGCAGCAGTGGTAAAACAGCAGAGGGAGGGGGACCTTAGTCTGAACTGTTTTTATTAGCGTTACGATTATTATTATTATTATGGTATTACTGTTTGGTTCTTGTTGTTGTTATTTATATGATGACCGCCCATCCATAGACTCACACCAAACCAGTGCAATACTTTTTTTTTTTTTTTTTACCGCCTGCATCATATTGAACTGACACAAGTGGGATGGAAAATGCTGACTTTCTGTTGGATTTTTACTCATTTTAGTTATGCTCTTGTGTTTTTGAATTTTTCTCCATTTGTGTGTTTCATTTTGTAAGCTGATGAGCGCTGGCGAACAACTTGTGTTATCTGTGAAAAAATATGTTAAAAAATAATCCAATTGAATGTTGAACGAGACTTAATCTGACCAAAACAACAGGGTCATACCTGTCTGGGCTCCTTTCTCTATTTAGTAGACAGCTTTCTCTACACTGAGAGCACAGATGGGTGTTCAGGGCTAGTTGTAAATCAGCAGAAAACTGATGGAAAATCTGCATAATACAAGCTCAGATTTCACCACTCATCTAACTATAAAACTACTGAGAAACTATAAAGAGGAATCTCTTTCTGTGGGTATATGTATATGTCCTTCGCATATCTCGAGAACCGCTCATCCGATCGACTTCACACTTGGCGGGTGTATTGCTGGGGACCCCTTGGAGTGTTTTATCGAATTTGGTGCAATTTGGACACGCAACAGGTTCAGTATTAATAAACTTTGAATAAACAAGCAACCAGTGTTCTGTGCAGCAGAGGAGATAGCCCGCTAATGCTGGATAACGTTACAACCAAATTTTTCTTCACTTCCCTGGAGTCGACATGAGCGAATAGCCAACTGGAAGCAGAATCGAACCAGGGTGTTTTTCACCGGTGTGACCCCGAGTAAGCCGTGACTTGGGTGTGTTTTCCCCCCGTGAGCAAGATGGTATTTCCCCGGTGAGACTTGATACTAACTTATAACACTAATAACGTTACCGCCAGCAAAATACCTCCGCTAATTAAATCCATGCTCTACTTTATAACGGAAGTGGTTATGTCAAAGCAAGCGACCAATATGCTGACGCCCGTTGATTTGCCTCACGTCGCCTTTGTCTTGGCCAAAAAGTTGCACTCGAACACACCGCAAAGACGACAGCCGACGGCCAACTACCACGTACGTTCTGCGTTCACCGCTTAGCTTCATTCCAGATGGCCATGTCGTTGTGAAAATATCCGTGTATTGGAATGATCAGATGAGATGAAGATGAAAAATGAGAAGAGCCTTCTGTGTTTTGCCTCTTGACTTTACTCGTTGGCTTGCTTTCCTCACTTCCGTTTCTCTTCTCGTGCACTGATTCGTTTAAGTTGAACAACCGATCAGAGTGATTTCTCTCACCGACGAGCTCTGCCGCCGATTCAACATGCTGAATCGGCTGAAAGAACTCTGACACGGGCAGACCAGAGCCGACGGTGCGGGACACACTTCAAAAACTAGGCCGACGGACGCTCACCGACGGCCGATCGTCGGCTTGGTGTGTCAGGACCTTTTATAAGTGTATTTCACCAGTGTTTCTGACTGCGATTAGCCACAACCTGGGTGTGTGACGCAGCTATGTCACGGTAGGTGTATTGCTCAGGACCGAAGGAAGCGCAGTGTCGAGTGTGAAGTTGTTTGTATGAGCGGTTCTCGAGAAAGCTGCAAGCAACAACACCACAGGCCAAGTATTCAGCCCGTTCTGGACAGTGATGAGAAAAAGCTCCATTTCCACTTGGCACAAGTCTTATTAGAGTGAAACTGTGTCTATTTTTTCTCACAGTAAAAAGATGAAAATTCAGCTGATAGAATGCAGTTTTTTAATTAGCTTTCTGCTAATGTAGCGCTACCGTCGCTAAGCTGTGAAAGTCAAGAAGATCAGTGTGTGTTTGTGAAAGAACTGGGCTGTTACTGCCACCAACCCTTCTCATCTTTCGAAACCCTGTAAATGTAAATCAGTTTTCTTATTCCAGCAGCATGTTCTTTGTTTCTGTTTGGGATTTTTTTAATGTCTGCAATCCATAAAAAGCCGTATGTCATCACACAAAATAAGGAGACAATGTTCAGGAACAGCAGAGTGTTTATTTCCTCTTTGACCTTAAGAGGAGAGGATTCATTCAAACACCCTCACCATCACCGCAGAGATCAAATTAAACTGACTCTGTGATTTCCCAGGTGCCAACTGGATGCAGGCTGCTTATGTTACTTTGCATAGCTGTTACCTCACTCTGTGTATGGGTAAGCCTCGCCGTGTCGGGTCAAGAAAGCATGAACAAGCCTTTAGTAGCCGCCAGCTAGCGTAGGATTAGCTCGAGGACAGCAGCCTTGTTGGAAACTGAGCCAAGCTGGGCGACTTATAACGGAGGCCTGGTCGGTCACTAACAGCCCTTAAGCTTTTAAATGTGACTCCTTCAAAATAAAAGCATCCAGCGTCTACGCTCAGTGTTGTATCTCTCTCTAGAAGCACATTAGGTCCACATTTCCTCACACCAGCATTTTCATGATAAAAACACAGTTCTGATTTTGTTTTGGAGCGTTTCTATGTTCTCCGGCTCGTGTGAAGGAAATTTGTACATTGGGTTGTGTAATCTGTTGGCAGCTTAAAGCCTGTAGTCAGTCAGGTGCAGCTCTCCTGTTTGCTGTTTAACTGCATGAGTGGGAGCTAAACAAGGAATTTAGCATCTACTGCCGCGTCAAAGCACTGGAACATTTTCCCTTTAGATGTTAATGATGTTGGAGGGGTTTGTTTTTGTGGATGGTTCAGTTTGAATATGTGCTCTCTGGAAGATACAAAAAATGTGATTTTTAATGAGGACTGATGTTGACGTATT
>CAKAKR010036999.1:0-12111 GCA_916700685.1 Adelosebastes latens
GCCTGTGTGTTGTTCCATTTTAGCCTCTGTGTTGTTGCTGTTTAGCCTGTGTGTTGTTCCATTTTAGCCTGTGTGTTGTTGCTGTTTAGCCTCTGTGTTGTTGCTGTTTAGCCTCTGTGTTGTTGCTGTTTAGCCTCTGTGTTGTAGCTGTTTAGCCTGTGTGTTGTTGCTGTTTAGCCTCTGTGTTGTTGCTGTTTAGCCTGTGTGTTGTAGCTGTTTAGCCTGTGTGTTGTAGCTGTTTAGCCTGTGTGTTGTTGCTGTTTAGCCTCTGTGTTGTAGCTGTTTAGCCTGTGTGTTGTTCCATTTTAGCCTGTGTGTTGTTGCTGTTTAGCCTCTGTGTTGTTGCTGTTTAGCCTCTGTGTTGTAGCTGTTTAGCCTGTGTGTTGTTCCATTTTAGCCTGTGTGTTGTTGCTGTTTAGCCTCTGTGTTGTTGCTGTTTAGCCTCTGTGTTGTAGCTGTTTAGCCTGTGTGTTGTTCCATTTTAGCCTGTGTGTTGTAGCTGTTTAGCCTCTGTGTTGTTGCTGTTTAGCCTGTGTGTTGTAGCTGTTTAGCCTGTGTGTTGTTGCTGTTTAGCCTCTGTGTTGTTGCTGTTTAGCCTCTGTGTTGTTGCTGTTTAGCCTCTGTGTTGTTGCTGTTTAGCCTGTGTGTTGTTGCTGTTTAGCCTCTGTGTTGTTGCTGTTTAGCCTGTGTGTTGTTCCATTTTAGCCTGTGTGTTGTTGCTGTTTAGCCTCTGTGTTGTAGCTGTTTAGCCTGTGTGTTGTTGCTGTTTAGCCTCTGTGTTGTTGCTGTTTAGCCTGTGTGTTGTAGCTGTTTAGCCTCTGTGTTGTTGCTGTTTAGCCTCTGTATTGTTGCTGTTTAGCCTGTGTGGCTGTGATGTCTTATTTTTACTTTTTTGTTGGGAAAGTAAAAGTTTAGGAGTCAAATAGGAGACATAAACTGTGCAGACTCGGAGAGAAACAGGTGACAAAGGTCATTAACTACAAAGTAAATATATATATATGAGTGGAGATGTGTTCAAACATCTCTGTGACAGCTGCTGCTGCTGCAGCTGCCAGCAGCCTCCAGCCTGACTGCAACGCTTCCAACCAACACACAGCCCAGTCCCATGGAGAGAGCTCCCAACCAAACTCCATTAAAAAATCTGCCACTTTAAACGTGGCCTCATTTACCGACCACCATCCACACCGGCCACATCGATAATTAAAGCAACGTTACTATATTTTACATCCGGACACATCCATTATATCAACTTGTAGTTATTTATAAACACTTAAACTTAGATATCGCTTCGACCTCTGTTCCTAGCGGGGTTTTTCCACCCGCAGCCTGCCACGGAGGGCGGTGGCGAGCAGCCCGCACCATAGGGAAAAGGATAACTAAAATATATAATATATATATATATTTAAGTGGATTATATGTTCGCCGAATTTACCTCTAGGCTATAAAGATATGCAAAAAGCTCTCAGCTGTGTTCAAATCGACACCAAAGTCCACCAATAAGTAGTTTTGTTTTGATTGTCGGTTATTTGAATGGACTTTGGTGTGACCTTCTTCTCCAAAGAAAGGAGTCCCACAGCGAGTGAACAGACTGCAACTTCACCTCCGCCGAGAGAAATGCGTCAGATCAGGTCATGATCACATCGAGGTGAGCTATCGGTAGCTAGCTTCGCCCCCAGGTGGGGAAACCTTACCTGAGTGTCGGGCTATGGGCGCCGGCAGCGGGCGGCGGTTGCCATTTTAAAGCGGTGGTTCACTTTTCTGCCACAAATCACATCGATCCGCTTCAACCGTGGATCCGTTATGAACTGTTGGTTATCTCCAGACAGAGTAAGAGTCTCCAGCCGGACGGTGCTCCACACATTCACACGGTAACACCGGATCCCCGGCTCCGCGGTGTCAGCCTCTGTTGACGGGTTAAACAATGCAGCCCGCGGTACGAGGCTCCGGCTGCTCCACAGACCCCCGGTCTCTCTCTCGGTCTCTCTCCAGAGTCTCTCCCGGTGCTCGGCTGTGCGTCAGCCTCTCTCCTCCGCAGCTGCCGGACCAGCGGCGGAGCGTCACGTCACACACCAGCAACACAGCAAGCTTCCGGTCAGATTTTCAAAATAAATCAAAAGTTAAGCAAACTAGTTCGTCACAAAATCTTAATTTAAGGTCCACTCACCATCAGTGAGATGAGGTTTTATCAAGGTCAACAACCTTCATAAAACAAAATCACAACATAAGATATGATAGGACTGTATTTATCCTGAGAGACAGTGCTGTGCAGCAGTTGCAACATAAAGCAGGAAATAATGCAAATACAAACATTAAAGGGACTGTTTGTGAGAATCAGAAATGCTTGTTAACAGCCACACCTGTGGCCGTTAAGTCAACGAAAATCAGCGTCGGGCTCGCGCCTGTGCTCGCTCTAAATAGACATGAACGAGCATCGCTCCAAACAGTGAGGCGACACACGTCAGCTAAAACCACAATATCACTCTATATTTCACCTGCTTGGCAGTAATGTTAGCTGACCAGACGAAGGTCTCTCCATGAATCAGTGCTGGCTTTTCCTGCTTCAGCCTCCGGTGTCTCCCTCCGGAGAGGGAGACACCGGCAGGAAAAGCGGGTCGGTGCCGGGGCTGAGCAGGAAGAGAAACGTTACCATCTCCGACCGGGTGCCGCTGATAACGTTTCTCGCTGCGGAGCCCCGTCACTTCACAAGACACGGAAAACCTCTGTTGGTCTGGAGGAGCTGCAGCAGTTATTTCTGCACAAACGTCCACTGAACATTCACTAGATATTCTCAGAGCTAAACTAACTCTTCTGCAGTGTGGAGTGAGCGCGCGTTCACGTCTAGAGGTGGAGCGAGTACGCGAGAACGCGCGCGCTGTCTGAGTGAAGGCGAGCAGGCAGAGGAGGAGAGACTCCGGCCACACGCGAGCGCACATATGCGAGCGCGCATGTGTCCCGACCCGGTACATTTATACGCTTAAAAAGTTACAAACTGTCCCTTTAATGTGTAATTAATATTGTGTGTTTTATATCTTTTTTTTTATGTCCTTGTTTTATGATCTTTTTATCTATGTAAAGTGTCTTTGAGTTTTTAGAAAAGCGCTATATAAATAAAATGTATTATTATTATTATTATTATTATTATTGTATCAAGGTCAACAAGCTTCATAAAACAAAATCACAATATAAGATACAATAGGACTTTATTTATCCTGAGGGAAAGTGCTGTGTAGCAGTTGCAACACAAAGCAGGAAAGAGTGCAAATACAAACATTAACAATAAGGTGCAAATACAAAATATATACAACCGATACAACGCCCAAAAAACAGTATGGATCTTGGGTTGCAAATAGTGTATGTACATATCAGATCTGAAGTATACAGTAGGTAAGTGTACGTGTGCATCATCATTGAATTGGTTCATTAAACTGAATTAGACTAAAGTAGAAATTAAAGTACATACCTTTAATATTTTAATTTCAAGATTGATCAGTTAAATATAAATAAAATTAAAGATGAGTAAAAACAAACATTTTTCAAAATACAATAGGCTACAGTGAAAATCGTGATTTGTCACATCAACACCTGCAAAACTGTAAAAAAGAAGAAGAAGAAGAAGAAGAAGAAGAAGAAGAATTGATTGTTCTTGTAATGGCAGGTGATCAGTGATAATCATCAACTTCCGGTCCCACTCAGACTGATTGTGTGTGACTTGATGGAGCCTCAGTCCAGAGAGGATGAAGAGAAACAGCGACACCAGGTGGATCAAAGCTTCATCACAGAGAGGAGCTCTGGGCTCATTGAACATATTACTATTGTAGAAGCAGAATGGCCATTTACTGTAACATCAAGCTGAGACAAAATAAATAAACATAACACTAGAGGGTGTTTTTATGTTATACACTACTGTTCAAAGGTTTGTAATCAGATGTTATATTGATATTTTTCTTCTTTTCTTCTATAACAGCTATTTTAACAGAGGTAAAACAGTAGGCTATAAATCAGACACCAGATGTATTATTTACATTTGAAATATTTTTGGCCCCAAAAGAAAAACATTTAAATGATTCAAACTTGCATTTAGTGGATGTCCCCGCAGTGTTGCATGATGGGAGAATATTGTTGAACTTGGATGTTGGATTAGTTTTCCAGTCCAGAAAAGCGTCAGTGACCTTTGATCGTTATTGAACCACAACGGGTCAACTGGGCTCTAAATATTGAGTTAGTCCCTCTGCAGTCTACTCAGTGGTTAGACTGAAGAGTTTTAAACTGGGATTTATCAGTCCAGAGTATGTTCAGCTGGTATTCCAACAGTGCTAACCCTAGACTAGCCTTCTATTTCTATTGTGAAGATGGAAGAACACTGACTTGGTTAGGCTTCGGCAGCAAAGCTAGTTAGTTAGGTTTAGGAATAGATCGACTCGGTTAGGCTTAGGCAACAAATCTACTTAGTTAGGTTTAGAGAAAGATCAACTTGGTTAGGCTTAGGCAACAAACTACTTAGTTAAGTTTAGGAATAGATCGACTTGGTTAGAATTAGGCAACAAACTACTTAGTTAGGTTTAGGAATAGATCGACTTGGTTAGGTTTAGGCAACAAACTACTTAGTTAAGTTTAGGAATAGATCGACTTGGTTAGAATTAGGCAACAAACTACTTAGTTAGGTTTAGGAATAGATCGTCTTGGTTAGAATTAGGCAACAAACTACTTAGTTAGGTTTAGGAATAGATCGACTTGGTTAGGATTAGGCAACAAACTACTTAGTTAGGTTTAGAGAAAGATCAACTTGGTTAGGTTTAGGCAACAAAACTACTTAGTTAGGTTTAGGAATAGATCGACTTGGTTAGGATTAGGCAACAAACTACTTAGTTAGGTTAAGGAATAGATCGACTTGGTTAGGATTAGGCAACAAACTACTTAGTTAGGTTAAGGAATAGATCGACTTGGTTAGGATTAGGCAACAAACTACTTAGTTAGGTTTAGAGAAAGATCAACTTGGTTAGGTTTAGGCAACAAACTACTTAGTTAAGTTTAGGAATAGATCGACTTGGTTAGGCTTAGGCAACAAACTACTTAGTTAGGTTTAGAGAAAGATCAACTTGGTTAGGTTTAGGCAACAAAACTACGTAGTTAGGTTTAGGAATAGATCGACTTAGTTAGGTTTAGGCAACAAACTACTTAGTTAGGTTTAGGAATAGATCGACTTAGTTAGGTTTAGGCAACAAACTACTTAGTTAGGTTTAGAGAAAGATCAACTTGGTTAGGTTTAGGCAACAAAACTACGTAGTTAGGTTTAGAAATATATCAACTTGGTTAGGTTAAAGCAACAAACGACTTAGTTAGGTTTAGGAAAAGATCGTGGTTTGGGTTAAAATAACTTTGGAAGTGGCGTAACTTAAGCACGGAAGTTACATAACAAATAATACTTCCTGGTTCAGATTTATGTGGATTACATACCAATTGATCTCGTGCTGACCATCACAAAAAAAAGTGAAATTTGTGTCTATGTACACAAATCAATACATTACATTTCCTGACAATTTCACAAACTCCTGTGTGACCGGACTGGTAGTCCTCTCAGACATCTGACTGGACCCAATCAAGATTTGTGGCAGCAGATTACAAATGTTTCAACCGTTGTGTACATCAGCATGTTGAAAATGAAGAGGATGACGCAGTGTCTCCCCTCCAGTATAACTCCACTGTGTGTTCCGGTTGATTCACTGTGACGAGGCCGACTTCAGAATGATGTGTGTGCAGAGTTTGTTTGGATCTATGTCATCACTACTAGTTTGAGAGCCAATCAGGGTCCTGTACTGTATTGAACCTGAGGCCTCCAGGTCACACACACTGAGAATTCAAGATTCAATACTTTCCATTTCAACATAGCTGACAGGAATTTGAACCTCACATCAAGTATTCTAACCAGCTTAGGTTTTAAATGTATAAATTGTATTGTATTATTTTATTGTTTATTGCAACTTCCTGTCTCCTCACTTTATACTTGTCTCAATAAGCTTTATAGTTACTGTTTTGTAGGTGTATTTAGTACATGCTATATTTTATATACAGCAGATGTTCAATGGTATTCAAGTTTTTTAAAGTTTTTTAAAGTTAATAAAAACTTTTTTTCGCTGTTGTGACACACTGTGACAAGATAGATAGATAGATACAGTAGATACATAGATAGATAGATAGATAGATACAGTAGATAGATAGATAGATAGATAGATAGATAGATAGATAGATGAATAATGAACAGATGTGATGCAATAAATAGTGATAAAATAAAACAACTTTACGCCTGATATTGCAGATATTAAATCTAAAATCCGAATAGTGTTCATACCTGAAGAGTCTCCTGGATAATAAAGCAACAAACCAGCAGGATTATTGTCCTTTATTGTTTTCATGTCAACAAACACATTTCTGCTGCAGCTTCTACTTTTATTCAGCTGTGAATCTGAACATGTTAATCAGAATAATCATCGCTTTAAAAGCCACAAAAAGAAAATACAACAAGTCAAAAATACAAATAAAAATAAGTCTGTTTTAGATTTTAATCTTCATTTATACAGTTAAAGTCTAAAGTGCTCTATAATCAAGAGATGGAAAATGATTTCAATGATTGTACAATTCACTATCAACAATAAAAACCTGTCCAAATGTAAGGCTTCAGTTACGCTTCAATGTGACCTGTGAGAGGACGTCACGGTGACACAATGTCTTTAATACAAAATTAAAAACAAAAAAAAATATATAAAACACTTTTTCACATGTTATGGTGCAGCTGAAGTCATTATTTGAGTATCGTAATTATCTCATAATTACAACAAGAGATCTAAGTATAAGATGTTTTCTTGTAATCCTTAGATTAAATGTAATCATGTCACAATTACAAGTAAAATGTCTTGAGGTATGGATTTTGTAACTGTAATTTATATCAGAATTAAATGTAATTAGCATCTCATAATTACAAGAAAAAAAGTTCTGTATCTTGTAATAACTTGATACGAAAGTCGTAAGTATGAGATCTTTTCATGTAATTACAACTTCCATAAATCTGAAAGGGTGGGTCCATTCTTTTTTTCTTTCTATCATTCTGTAGCTTCCCAGTTGTGTTTCTTATGTATTCAAATCCAAACATTAGAATTTTGGTCGAACTATGTATGTTTTAGTGTCAAAATGCTATTTTCCTTTCAAGCCTGTCTAAAAACTTTTCCCCACGTGACCTGATTTCTGCATGATGACACCAACATGTACAGTATAAATACATCCTTATAGTCAGTGTATTTATGTTACATACAGTAACTTAGATGGCGGTCGGCGTGCTCCCAGTTTGGAGAAGAAGACAGGAGTACCGACAGGAAGCTAAGCAACGTACTGCTGTGGATGCCGTGTTAGTTCAGATCAGAAAGTCACAAAATAACACAAACTAACTAACCGTTCGATGCAGCGGTAGATCAGCAACTCCCCTGTTCTGAGAGGTAAAATGAATGTTTTTGTGAATGTAGTCTGGCGGCTTTGGAGACAGCGATATAACGGCTTCACTTCCCCGTCAGAAAGGACTGTCTTATGGCGAAGTAAAGCGGTGAAAATATTCTAAATATAGCGTACACTTAAACTGATAAACATTTTTTTAGGTGTCTAAAATCCGTTTTTCTGCTGCTCCGTCCACAGCCCTTTCTGACTGCAAACTGAAGCCGTATATCGCTCTCCTCAAAGCCACCAGACTACATTCACAAAAACAGTCATTTTACCTTGCAGAACGCGGGAATATACGTACTTAAAAAAAATCCGAACTAACCCTTTGAGTTATTTCCAAACTCAGCAGAGCTATCTTTGACTCAGCTAGTACTAGCATTCACATTATTCATAACATTATTAATTAGCATCCATTGGTAAGCTATGTCACTGCTTTTTGCTAACGGCTGAGTGGGCGTTTCCATTTGAAAACGCTGGAAAAGTAACGCAGATGGACCTGCCCTTTAAGTAAAATGTATCACGTTGTAATGACAAGAAAAAAATATCTCGTAATTATGAGGTCTTTTCTCACAATTCTGACTTCTGTACATAGTAATTATATGTAATTAACATCTCGTAATTACAAGACAAACTCCTGACGTGAATCTCGTCAGTACTAGATTTTTTCTCGCCATTATAAGCGCTGTACTGTATATCATAATTATGAATGTGATTAGAACAGGATACAACAGACAAATGATATAAAACATAAGTTTCCTTTCATACATCATAGTGCAGCTCAAGTTTGACATATTCATGACCGATGTATTCATCCTGAAGAATCTCTCACATCCACAGACACACAGATGAGATTTAGGCACAAGTACAGTTTGTTCTAACAGATGTTTTCTTTGTCATTAAAGGGTTTGACACGCGGGAGGCGATCATGTCCAAGTCCAGCCTCCATTATCTCCGAGCACATTTCAAATCGTGCCTCATTCCTGACCATTCAAATGAAGCAGCATTTTACACGATAGAAGAATTACTGTAATTATAAAACACAAGATCAGTCATTATGTAAATGTTATTTTTTTTCTTTGGTGAATGCGGCGCACATCTGTCCAAAAACATAAAATAACCAATCTAGATACGACATACCAATCGTATAATCGTGAGACCTTTGACTTTTCATCTGGTGATCAAGAACGGAATACGAATCTCATAATTATGATATAAATTCTTGGGATTGATTCTGTATGTCATATTATTATATTGTAAAATATATATAGCTGTTCATAATTGTAGAATATGGAAGTTGTAATAATGAGAAATATCTCATAACTACTGCTTCCATATCATAACAGTATGACTAAGCATTTTATATTACAAGAAAAAAAGATACAAATCACATAATGATCTTTTCTTGTAATTTTGACTTCTATATCCTATAAGTATTATTATTTAGTATTTAATTAAACTAATGTTTCTTGTAATTCTGATATATAATAATATCTTTTTTCATAATTACAACCTCCATGTCTGATAATCATGAGTTAGCATCTCGTATTGATGAGATCTCTTTTCATGAAGTATCTGATAATCACTCATAATAAGAAGAGCTGATAATTACACATCATTTTCCATAACTACATGTATCTTGTATCTTGTAAGGATGAAATGCCAAGTCACAAGAAAATGTTTGAAATCATTATTTCTTTTCTTTTATGAAAACAATCTGCTTCCATAAATTCCATAATGTCAGTTACTCTAACGAGTAATAACAGTCTTTTTATTTTTAATTACATCCATAGTAATATAATTTTTTTCTCAGCTTTGCGTATTAATTATAGCTTGGCATGTTGTAATTGAAAAAAAAAATTCTGATATGGATCTTCTAATTCTGAGATCTGTCTGCATTTCATAATCACAAGAAAACATTTTCGTAATTTCGCACGTAATTAGCATTTTGAAGTTATTACAAGAAAAAAGCCTCAATCTCTAATTATACAAGACGTGAATCTCGTATGAATTAAAACTTTTCTTGTATTTAGACATACTTAGTATCTCATAATAACAAGAAAATCTTGTATCTTAGAATTTCGAGATAGGAATCTTGTAATTATGACTTCTGTATATCATAATTATGAGTTAAAGGGACTATTTGTAACTTTCAGAAATGCTTCTTAACAGCGACACCTGTGGCCGTGAAATCAACGAAAGTCAGCGTCGGGCTCGTGCTTGTGCTCGCTCTAAATAGACATGAACGAGCATCGCTCAAAACAGTGAGGCGACACACGTCAGCTAAAACCACAATATCACTCTATATTTCAGCTGCTTGCAGTAATGTTAGCTGACCAGACGAAGGTCTCTCCATGAATCACTGCTGATACTGTGTTTGCTTCTCCTGCTCAGCGCAGGCTGAGGCAGTGGGGCTCCGCAGCGAGAAACTCGTCTCCCTCCGCCCGCAGCCGGAGTGAACAGGGAGACACCGGCACCCGGTCGGTAACAAGACAACAAGGTTTCTCTCTGCAGAGTCCCGTCACTTTACAAGACATGGGAAACCTCTGTTGGTCTGGAGGAGCTGCAGCAGTTATTTCTGCACAAACGTCCACTGTACATTCACTAGATATTCTCAGAGCTAAACTAACTCTTCTGCAGTGTGGAGTGAGCGCGCGTTCACGTCTAGAGGTGGAGCGAGTACGCGAGAACGCGCGCGCTGTCTGAGTGAAGGCAAGCAGGCAGAGGAGCGGGGAGGCCGGCTACATGCGAGCGCGCATATGCGAGCGCGCATGGGATCCCGACCCGGTACATTTATACGCTTAGAAAGTTACAAACAGTCCCTTTAACATGTTGCAATTGCAAAAAAAGAAGATTTCATCATTTTGAGATCTTTTCTCGTAAATATGAGAAAATGTTTCCGTTTTTTTTTCTTTGTTGAAAGCAACACGTTTCTGTAACCCGTCAGGAAACAGTAACTGATAAATCAAATCTTTGTAGAAAGTTGTTATTCGGTTCCCCGACTGTTCGGGCAGCAGTCGTCCACCAGACGAGACGAGTCAGGTAATCCATCCCATAATGAACCGCGTGTCAAACACTCCATTCATTGAGGCTTTAACTGTCTCAGGTGTGTTTACTCTCATCAGCTGCTGCTTGCTCCTCTTGAGTCTCCTGAGAGACATCACAGCTGTTCTGTCCAGCATCTGCACAGTGTGTTCCCAGAGTGTCCTTAGTGTGTCCCAAAGTGCCCTCAGTGTGTCCTCAAAGTGTCCCCAGAGTGTCCTCAGTGTGTCCCAGAGTGTCCTCAGTGTGTCCGCAGAGTGTCCGCAGCGTGTCCTCAGCGTGTTTTCAGCGTGTTTTCAGTGTGTCCTCAAAGTATCCTCAGAGTGTGTGTATCCCCAGAGTGTCCTCAGTGTGTCCTCAGCGTGTTTTCAGTGTGTCCTCAAAGTGTCCTCAGAGTGTGTGTATCCCCAGAGTGTCCTCAGTGTGTCCTCAGTGTGTCCCCAGAGTGTCCTCATTGTGTATATGTCTTCAGTGTGTCATTAGAGTATCCTTGCAGTGTTTGTGTCCTCAGCGTGTCCTCAGTATGTTTGTGTCCTCAGATTGTCCTCAGTGTGTCCCGAGAGTGTCCTCAGTATGTTTGTGTCCTCAGATTGTCCTCAGTGTGTGCCGAGAGTGTCCTCAGTATGTTTGTGTCCCCAGATTGTCCTCAGTCTGTCCCAAGAGTGTCCTCAGAGTGTCTTCAGAGTGTCCTCAGTGTGTTTGCGTCCTCAGAGTGTCCTCAGTATGTTTGTGTCCTCAGATTGTCCTCAGTATGTTGGTGTCCTCAGACTGTCCTCAGTATGTTTGTGTCCTCAGATGTGCTCAATGTGTCCCGAGAGTGTCCTCAGTATGTTTGTGTCCTCAGATTGTCCTCAGTCTGTCCCAAGAGTGTCCTCAGAGTGTCATCAGTGTGTTTGTGTCCTCAGAGTGTCCTCAGTATGTTTGCATCCTCAGAGTGTCCTCACTATGTTTGCGTCCTCAGAGTGTCCTCTCTATGTTTGCGTCCTCAGAGTGTCCTCAGTATGTTTGGGTCCTCAGAGTGTCCTCAGTATGTTTGGGTCCTCAGAGTGTCCTCAGTAAGTTTGCGTCTTCAGAGTTTCCTCAAAGTGTCCTTAGATTGTCCAGTAAACATGTGGACAGTCTCTTTCTCAGTTCACTGTCTCCTGCAGGACAGCAGATGTCTCTACACTTCCTTCTCCTCTTTACTTGTAAATGACGTCCGTTTCAGATTTTCCTTCACTTTGACGAACTCCGGAGCTTTCAGGTTTTCCTCCTGCTCCTTCTCCTGCTGTTTGTCCAACTGCAACACCAAGAGACAAAACGTTCAGGACAACACCAAGAGACAAAACGTTCAGGACAACACCAAGAGACAAAACATTCAGTACAACACCAAGAGACAAAACATTCAGGACAACACCAAGAGACAAAACATTCAGGACAACACCAAGAGACAAAACGTTCAGGACAACACCAAGAGACAAAACATTCAGGACAACACCAAGAGACAAAACGTTCAGGACAACACCAAGAGACAAAACTTTGAGGACGACACCAAGACACAAAACATTCAGGACGACACCAAGAGACAAAATGTTGAGGATGACACCAAGA
>CAKAKR010037000.1:0-10624 GCA_916700685.1 Adelosebastes latens
CATGGGAGTGGGCAAATATGCTTGCTTTATGCAAATGTATGTATATATTTATTATTGGAAATCAATTAACAACACAAAACAATGACAAATATTGTCCAGAAACCCTCACAGGTACTGCATTTAGTATAAAGAATATGCTCAAATCATAACATGGCAAACTGCAGCCCAACAGGCACCAACAGCTGTCAGTGTGTCAGTGTGCTGACTTGACTATGACTTGCCCAAAACTGCATGTGATTATCATAAAGTGAGCATGTCTGTAAAGGGGAGACTCGTGGGTACCCATAGAACCCATTTTCATTCACATATCTGGAGGTCAGAGGTCAAGGAACCTCTTTGAAAATGGCCATGACAGTTTGGAGCGTTATTTAACCTCCTTTGTGACAATCTAGTATGACATGGTTGGTATCAATGGATTCATTAGGTTTTCTAGTTTCATATGATGCCAGTATCTTCACTCCAGCTTTAAATCTAACCCTGCTACAACCTAAAAATCACAAGTTGCGTTAATAAGTTAAAGTAATTAAAACAAATTTGCGTTAACGTGTTATTATCGCGTTAATTTTGACAGCCCTAATACACATACATACTGTACATCCACACACACAAGCCAATCCATATATGCACACATCTATATCAATCCATAATAATGATTCGGCACTTGGAGGAAAAGAAAATTAATTTTTAAATCTATTATAGTATATTATAGTCTAGTATATTACTACTATAATAAAATCAGGCCTTATAGTTGACACATGTAAGCCATTTTCACCAAAGGTGTCATTTGAGTTCTTAATGTAAACGTAATTATTTTCCCAATTTTCATAGAAAAAAACAAGCATACATGTCCATACTCGACGTTCTGCTCATGTCACTTTTCTGCTGTTTAGTGTCGTGTTTGACAGTCACTGACCTGCACCAGCAGGGTGCGGACCACCGTGTCGATTCGGCCCATGTCGGGGACGGTGGCCACCTCGTTGCCACACAGTATGTCAGTCTTCAGGGCCTCTGCGCTGACCTTCAGATCCACCTGACCTGTGTGCACACACACACACACACACACACACACACACACCGTTATTTGGAAAGCTGGGCTGATTTGATTAGCGCTCCCGCTCCCTGTCACACTGTCACATTTTGTGTACGGAGGCAAAAAAACAGCTTCCCGTCTGCTTTTCAATCCAACTCATTATCCTCCCTGTCCCTCCATCCCTCCTGTCTGTGTTTGCCTTCCTCCCCCTGTTTCCCATCTTATCCGCCCTCATTAATCCCCATTTGTTGCCTTATTATACCGCTCCATCTCCCACCCCCTCCCTCCCTTCCTTCACAGCCCACAATCCTTCACACGGAGGACAAGTACAGATCACCCCCCGAGGGAGAGGTTTCTGAGTGTTTCGTCAGAGATACTACCTGACTTGTTAGTACAAGTGATTGTCAGCATTCCTCTAAGGGGGAGTTAGAGGAGCGCAATTTGACATTCATCAGAGCCGCGTCTCCATCCCTGCTGATGGAGGCTGATAGAAATCCTCTGCTTTCAGGCCAGGCAGCGTTACAACAACAGCCCCCCCCCCCCATCTTTGCTTCCAGCAGTGCAGACGCAACAGCTGTCAGTGCCCTTAATACAGATTAATTAGCTTGTTCTGTCTCATCTTTGTCACTGAGAGTGTAAGTTTGGCATCGGACGGAACAAACATCAGTATTTAATTATAAAGATGTGAAGATTGCAAAATATATTAACAGCGACAGTAATAACAGTCACTACACAGTCTTTGCAGTAATGAGGAGGCAGGGAGAGCTGTTTGAGATGGTGTTCAATCAATTTTTGAATGACATTAGACCCTCTTAGTGCCAGGTTGAAGAGCCTCTAAAAGAGCATTGAGATGAACACATTAGGACCATACCAGTGTACTTTACATTACTACTTCCAAGGTACACCATAGTGTTTTAGTAGGGCTGTCAATTGATTATCACACTTCTTTTTTTTTTTATCTGTTCAAAATGTACCTTAAAAAGGGAGATTTGTCAAGTATTTAATACTCTTATCAACATGGGAGTGGGCAAATATGCTGCTTTATGCAAATGTATGTATATATTTATTATTGGAAATCAATTAACAACACAAAACTATAACAAATATTGTCCAGAAACCCTCACAGGTACTGCATTTAGCATAAATAATATACTCAATTCATAACATGGCAAACTGCAGCCCAACAGGCAACAACAGCTGTCAGTATGTCAGTGTGCTGACTTGACTATGACTTTCCCCAAACTGCATGTGATTATCATAAAGTGGGCATGTCTGTAAAGGGGAGACTCGTGGGTACCCATAGAACTCATTTTCATTCACATATTTTGAGGTCAGAGGTCAAGGGACCCCTTTGAAAATGGACATGTCAGTTTTTCTCACCTATGTGTTTCTAAATGGAATGGGATTGAGCCAGCATTATTCCTGGTCAGCCATCTATTAATAAGATAAGATAAGATATTCCTTTATTAGTCCCA
The DNA here is from genome assembly GCA_916700685.1 of Adelosebastes latens. NCBI lineage: Eukaryota > Metazoa > Chordata > Actinopteri > Perciformes > Sebastidae > Adelosebastes > Adelosebastes latens. Next base: position 2,506 of record CAKAKR010037000.1, read on the forward strand.
CAGTGGGGAAATTTGCAATACCTAGGGCAGTTGGAGTTACAATCCATGAGAAGGTCCTGCTCTCCTCTCCGCACAAACACACACTGTACTGGCAGCCATCACAGTTTCTGGAGGTGTACTGGTCTGAATCAGCCAGTGTAATCTTCACCTGCAGACCACAACAGAGACAAACATACTCAGTCTCCGAAACCAAAAACATTGTACATGTGAAACCATTTAAATAAATTCCATACTTTAAGACCTTAAATATTTACCATGATGCACTTTGAGAGATAGTTGAAGACAGTGGCTTTGAGAGTAAACACCTCCCCTCGGATGACGGAGTAGGGCAAGGTGAGACTGACAAAAAACGGCTGGAAGGCAATCAGTCCAGTGTCGGGCGACACACCGAAGCCCACGGAAGAGACACAGAAAGCTCCAGCTGCCCACTTAGTGATGGTGTCAGGGACCGTCTTCTCCACATTCACTGACCCGCTGTCTCTGTACAAACACACAAGCAAGAGCCAAATGAAAAGGTTCAAGTAGCATAGAGCTCCTCCTTTTAAGTTTTAAGAGTGAAAACATGAACATCGGCTCAGCAAATTTCATGACAATCTGCATTAGTACATGATGAGATATGTTGTGCGTTTGACTTTAGGGGCGACGCAAGAGGAGAGTTCCATCCACTGGGGAGTTTGAGTGCTCGGTAAATTTCATTGTTGGGGGGCCTATTACGAATAAGTTAAACACATAATCCAGCCTAAAATTAACCCAGTTGTAGCTGCCAAATGCAGGTAGGACAGGCTGGCAAAAAAAAAAAAAATGCAGATGTGTGAATGCGTAAATTAACACACTTACTAATTTAACAGAACACTCAAAAGTCAAATATATTCATCTAGATGTGGCAGTGATATATAAATAGCTTTCAAAATATAACAGATAAATAGATTACACTTCATTATGGCCTTTAGCAATGATGTGGCATGTATGACTATTTCAGCCTTCTCTCAGCTGCGTCCCCGACTCCGGGGAAACAGACTTGAGAGGGAGTAAAAAAATTAATATAAAAACATAATTCAAAGCGGTAAGCACCCACAGCATAACAGCCAGCTGTCCTTCCTGCATTTGTCAGTTTAAACTATGTCGCTGGATTATGCCTTCAATTGTAATATTATCATACAATCTGCACTCCGAGCCCTGATTGGTCAGTAGGCGGTACTTTTGTTCGAGTTGATCTCTTCTCTGGAACATAACCTGCTCCGTAGCACGGAGGCTGTTCTCCGTTTAATATCATCGATAATTGAATATGTTGGGTCTTGGACAGAAAATGTTCTAAATGGTTAATCAATTAATAATAATAAAAAACAACAACAACAATTCAACAATGTCACAGAGGATAATTAGTTGTAGTTTGAAAATAATGTCTGGAATGATATGAAGAAACTCAACGTTCTAGCTAACACACACACTCTTATCGGTGTTCAAAATGCACAAATATCTGAAAATAAGGAAAAGTGTATAATTTTTTTTTATACACTTTATTATTACCCCACAGTAACTAGGTCCCAGATCCAGGTCTCAGGGAAGAATGTCCTGACGGTCTCTTTCTTCTCCTCCTCTTTAACTTTCATCCCAACACCTGCACTCTGTGGCATCATGTTGGCCATGGGAACCGGAGAGTCTACCATATCTAGGAACACATGAATATATAAAAAAAAAAAAAAAAAAAAAAAAATCAGATTACTCAACTAAACTTACCCGACAGAAACCAGCTCCCAGATCCAGGTCTCAGGGAAGTATGTTCTAATAGGTTCTCCTAGGTTCTCCTCAGTCATTCCAGCTTCTGCCTGGTCAGCATCAGCATAAGCGATACCTGTATCGTACATCTCGTATTCTATTAAGCTTAAAGTATATTATATTTCTTGTCCTCGGGTCAATATGAATGGACAATAACAATGAACATACCCGACCCACCATACAAGTATGCATCTTCATGGCAGTTATAAGGTTTTTTCACATCGGAGTTGGTCACAATTTTGATTCCTATTTCCTAGAAGGGGAGAGAGAGAGAGAGAGAGAGAGAGAGAGAGAGAGAGAGAGAGAGAGAGAGAGAGAGAGAGAGAGAGAGAGAGAGAGAGAGAGAGAGAGATGATAAAACCAAATAAAAGATAGAGAAGGCATACACTGTAGATGATTTGGTCAATACTGATGAACACAAAATGAAACTGAAAATGTCGACTACTGACTACATGTTATACAATCAATGCCAATATCTCCTGTAGCCTCCTGAAGCCAATCAAAATTACTAATTTTCTACCTTAAAGACGCCGTAGACATCATTCTTCTCATTGTCATGTCCAAAGTAGAAGGAGCGCTTTGATCGACTAGCTGGCTCCAAGTCATCCTGAATCTCCACTTCTGGTTCAGGCTCTGGTTCTGGTTCTGGTTCTGGCATTGGCCCGATGCAGGGATATGGGTCAAAGTCTTCAATGTCGTGGGTGTATCCTGACAGCTTCTGTAAAGGCAGCCTGTTGTACACCTGCACAACAACACACACATGTACATGAGCCTGGGTAAGTCATCAGTGTAGGCAGCAGGTACAAACCATTCCAACTTGAAGGCCTACATAACAATATTTAAATCATCTTTCAAAACTAAAATCATAATAATATTAAAGGGAACGCATGTACGCTTTTACACGTATAAACGCGTTTTAATCGTTTTTTATTGCCAATGTGTGAACAGGTTGTAACCTAACCTCCATCAGCCTGTGGAGAAGAACCCAGCCCAGACCAGCCCCCGACCACAACTCAGACTCCAACACAAACTCCATAGAAGCACAAAAAACTAAGATATATCTGGTGAAGCTCGTCATGCAAAACAGGAATGTGACCGACGTCGGGCGAAAACTAGTGTTGTGGGAGTGTGTTTGCACGTGGGAAGTGACAGTTTAGCTTCGAGAATACCGGTGAATGTGCAGTGGAAGATGCAGTTGGTGCAGAAATAAATGCTGCAGCTCCTGAAGACCAACAGAGGTTTCCTGTGTCTTGGTTCCCTGCTGCTGAGTGACGTGACGGGGGTTAACTCCGGAGCGAGTAACGTTATCGACTCCGGCCGAGGAGACCAAAACTACGGTGTCTCCCCTGTTCCTTCTGACCACAGTCGGGAGGCTGAAGCAGGAAAAGTGAACACTACAGTAGGATCAATGTCGGCCGGGCCTTCGATTCATGGAGGGACCTTCGTTTGGTCAGCTAACATTACTGCCAAGCATGTGAAATATAGAGTGATATTGTGGTTTTAGCTGGCTAATGTTGCTAACGTTAATCAACATGATGCCTGTCAATCACGTTCAGTCAAACTAGGCAGCTCTGATCAAATATGAATCAATATTCTGTTACTGTAATGCCTATTTCTCACATAAAATGTTTTCAGAAACATCTTGTAGTGTGCTGTTTAGCTGTTAAATGAGAAAGTTTGTGACCCGGCAGCCGTGTTGAGATCAGTTGTAGAAATACCATGCACCGCCCACCAGCCGGAGCACTACCAATAGTAACGCTCTCTCTGAAATGACCTGTGATTGGTCAAAGTGTCCCGTCACGAGCTAGATGTTCTAAAGCCTGAAAACAGAGCCATGAGGAGGTGCAGAAGTCTAGTTATCTCTCAGAACACTTGAATTACAATGTGCTGAAAGGTTATTATGGAATTTTTGCCCAATGATGCCAAAAACATTCTGCCTACTGCCGCTTTAATGGCTACTGTCACTGTTAACAAGTAATTTCTGATTCTTACATTCCCTTTAATATAATTAATAATATTTTGTCATTTCACAATGACTTGGAACTAGTCCAAATGCTGTTTGAAAGGCTCTTGCACTCAGGTCTGACTACCTGTCCACACTATATTTTGTAAATAAATTAATTACTCCTTTTTCCACTTTTCTCTTCTCGGAAAACAAGACATTGTGCTTTTTACTATTAAAAAAAAAACGTGTTCAGGTGTTGGTAAAGGTACAGATGTTAACGTGGGTCAAATTAGCGCCGAGTATCGTACATAGTCGACAGTGAGCTCCTGCTCCGGCTGCAGCAGGAGGACGCTCTGGTCGATGGCCCTGACAGAGCACATGGAGCCTGGGTGAGCCTGGAGGCTGAGCGTGGTCTTCTCTGCTGGAAGCTCCTGGAGAGAGGAGAACTTCAGAGACACCTGAGCAGGAGACACCAAGAGGGAGTGTCATTAGTTTGAGAGCCGATTAGAATAGGTCAGGTCACGAGTACAGCCTTCAAATAATCTATAATGCATATTATATTGTATATCAATATTGCTTTGAAGATAAAACGCCGATAAAACGCCCAAATGGGTGATTCAGGTGTTACCTTGTTATTGAGGCAGAGCTGGATGGGGACGTCCTGGCTATCGGCCACAGCCTCTCCACTTGGCATCACAGTGTAAACTATCACTTGGGCAAATGGCGCCAGGTCTGTAACCTGACGGAGCGATACGGACAACTCTCCTTTGTTGACTGAGGCATGAAAGACAGAGACAAGGACATGCGACATATGACCGTATGAATCAAAATAAATAATACAAATAATATAATTGCTCATTTTGCTAATATTAAATCAGATATTAGCATTTTGTTTAAACAATGACCTTTGCTGCACATGGGCAAATAATAATCTGCTAGGTTAACCTGAAGCTAATGTAGCTACGTATATGTTTGCCTGAAGATGACCCAGTGGGCCACTCCGGGGTCTGAAAAGTGAAGCCAATGCGGAAGTGTCTTAAACTTGCATTCTTTCTAATAGCCAGCAGGGGGCGACTCCTCTGGTTGCAAAAACAAGTCTGATTGTATAGAAGTCATCCTTTAGGATGGCTGTCTTAGTTTACGTAACATATGTTCGTACCATTTCCTGTTTTAACAGCCACTGGGACACGACCGTGCTGCACAATTCCACCTCTGGACAGGACCTAGAAAGAAACATAACACAGGCAGATAAATTGAATGTGCGTTTTTCCACAAAGAATTGAGTGAGTATAAACGCGAAGAGGCTGTAAAGGCGGACAAGTCGGCGTGATGATGTTTTGTAGTCTCATTTAGCAACTTGCTAGGAACCGCCTTTTTTAAGACATGTAAAGCTTCAAAATTCACGAGTGGGGAATTTACTGACGTTTTTGATATTGTAGAAAAAAACATTAAAATCTCTTAACCTCTTTTACCCAACGGACCCGGTACCTGAGCTGTGTGTTAAAACACTGCCTTTAAAAACTTCATAAAATGCTGTGGTGGTCTTTTTTTCCGAATTGTGTAAAAGTGTATTTCGTCCAAAGCAGTGTTTGTTTGGCAATGATTTCAATATTTTAGTAACAAAATAAACGCACAAGAAATTGTATTTTTACTTTATAATATTTTTGACCGTTTTTATATAATGTACATACTTGACTTTGGATTCTTTTCGTTATCTTATTTACATTGTTAATTAGCTTATTTATTATCATTATCTAAGTTTTACATGATCATATTTCATTACTATAATAAAACTACTCCATTTGGAGTCGAAATTATACAATTTAGTTGTTTTTTTATTGATTATATACTGTGCACAATGGTAGAATGTGATAATGCACAGGGTAAAAGTCTTGCATGAGTCTTACCAGGTAAAAGAAGTCAATGACTTCCTGTCCCTTCTTTAGCTCCTCTCCTTGGATGATGTACTGAGCACGCAGAGTCGCGTCTTTGTCGCAGGAGATCTTCCCGTTCACCTGCATGAGTTTCAAAAAACTGCTGCTCTTTGAGTAAAATGCTGCGACGTGGTGGTAAGCCGACCTGTACTCTGGTCTGCGCACATCGTGCATATATGCCTCAGCCTCCGACGTCTTTTTAGACTTCGCCTGTTGACACAACAACCACAGATCACACATTTTCTCTCAGAAGCCTTCATTCATCAACCTCTAATTATTATCTAACCGACATTAAACCAATTCTCAAAAATAGATTCATTTAACAAGAATTTAGGTCTGTGTTGTTCACCTCCAACATGATCGATATAGTGGAAAGTTTCTTTAATTAGATATGGATAATGTATAATTGATAAATACTGATCTGGTTATTTAATAGGAAGCTCTTGAACTGAATCGGTTCTTGTGAAAAACAAAGAGTCTCTCTGACAAGCAGGAACTAACCTGTAGCGTCACAGAGTTCTTCCAGAGGGCGGTGTCAAAAGAAAACGAAGCCATGCCTTTCATGTCTGTAGTGAGCGTGAAGTTTTGAGTGTCGCTGGCTGACAGATACACTGGCTCATTGGCAACAGCTTTGTCGTCTGGACCGACCATTTTGACCTGCAAACAAGGCAGAAAGCAGAAGCTAACCCACGGCAGACTTTCAAGATGAGAGACTAAAAGTTCATCGTTCATTCAGCATACTAAGGATTTTGCCACTCTCCAGCATTTCCAGTGGGACTAAAAAATTTAACTTTGCAGTGCTGGTCATTGAAGGCTTAAGGCTAAAGGGTTTATTCCCTCTGGGAGCATGAATGAGTCCAGAAATATTCAAGGTAGGGCTGTCAATCGATTCAAATATTTCATCGTGATTTATCGCATGTTTGGCCATAGTTAATCACAAATTAATCACACATTTTTCATCTGTTCAAAATGTACCTTAAAAGGGACTGTTTGTAACTTTTTACACGTATAATTCATTGCGGGTCGGTGTCCCATGCGCACTCGCGTGTGGCTACGCTGTTCAGACTCAGACTCCAACACAAACTACACGGAAGCACCAAAACCGCAAAGTTCTATCTAGTGAAGCCCGTCTTGCAAAACAGTGTTAACTCTTCCTGCTTCCTGACTGTCGATGACTTAACGGCCACAGGTGTCGCTGTTTCTGATTCTTACATAGAGTGCCTTTAAAAGGGAGATTTGTCAATTATTTAATACTCTTTTCAACATCCATCCATTATCTGTAACCTTTTATCCTTTTCAGGGTTGCAGGGGAGCTGGAGTTGATCCCAGCTGACATTGGGTGAAGGCGGGGTGCCCCCTTGACAGGTCGCCAGACTATCACGGGGCTGACGCGTAGAAACAAACAACCATTCACGCTCACATTCACACCTACGAGCAATTTAGAGTCAACAATGAACCTAACCTGCATGTCTTTGGACTGTGGGAGGAAGCCGCGCTAACACAGGGAGAACATGCATACTCCACACTGAAGGGCCCCAAGCCGGCTTTTAAACCTGCAACCCTCTTGCTCTGAGGCGACAGTGCTAACCACTGCACACACCACGTGCAGCCCTACTTATCAACATGGGAGTGGGCAAATACGGGGCGGCTGTGGCTTAGAGGGTAGAGCAGGTCGTCGTCCACCAATGCTGATCCCTAGAGCCTCGCCTTCATCTTTTCGCTGTGCTGACAGCAGGCTATAGCTAAGAGTGGCCATTGATGAGACCGATTACCTTTCCCTCCAACGGGATGCCAGGCTTGTACGAGGCAGGTACGTCCTCAAAGGTGACAGTTCTGATGTTACTGCTGAAGCTGGTCTGCCCACTGCCTTTAAGAATGACCCCTGGATGATAGCAAACATGCAGATCACAGCTCATCAGGAACTTGTGCCGATGACTCAATGAACAGTATCCGGTCAACCTTCCTGTGCATTCAGTCAACCTACCTGTGCCGAACTCCTCCATTTCAGCGTTCACCTCAAAACTGTCTTCGTAATGGTTCTTGGTGAGGGAAAAATCGGTCATGTTCATAGTTTGTGTGGCACAACCGCTTTTATCCGTCTAGAAGATAATAACAAGAGTCAATTTCAAACGAAGAAAATAAATAGAATTCGTGAAAGAAAACTGTGATTACAGCAAGGATTTGATTTGATGTCTGGAGTACTCACCGTCAGTTCATACGTTTTGCACATGTCCTCTTGTTGGACACTTGAATACCAATAATACCGGCGGGCGGCATTTCTACAACACACTGCCTTGACTGAACCAACAACGGGTTTCCCATAGGTGTATCTGCAGGAAAAAGCACAGGGATACAGAGATGCTTTTTAGAAATTGATCCTAATTTTAGATTTTAGCGTTTCAGGTTAATATCAGCCTATAGACAGCAAGTGCAGTATTCACTGAGAAAGCAACAGCACAATATC